>CABFWB010001252.1:91844-142493 GCA_902151455.1 Timema bartmani
CCCCCCCCCCCCTGGCTACGGCCTTGGTTGGATAGTATAAATTGTGAATAGCCGCCACTAGGATATTAAAATATATTTTTTTTTGAGTGATTAGTACAAAAGTAATATATCTCTATAAGGAAAACATCTTTTCACTTATTGCGGTAGTTGTATTATATTTGAAGAAGGTACAGGAAAGGTGATTTTCTTCAAGAGGCATCCATTACTTCTTTGTCCAGTGGCAGCAATGTAAAGTGTGAAGTGTGTTCTTCTTTTCATTGCAACAGCCATATCGTGTTTGTTCCTTTATATGTTTCTATCCACCTTTCCTATACCTTCTTCCAAATATGGTACAAAAGTAAATAAGAGCTTTTACAAAAGCTGTCTTTGGATGTTGTCATTTTACAAAGTATATTTGAGTGAATACTAATCCGCTCAAATGTCAGTTTCAATATATAGTATGTAAAAACAACCATTGGACAGTCAAAACTTGTACAACTCGACAATAAGCTGATGAGAGACTCTGCTGTAGCTGATGATCTCTCAAGACTTCTCCTTAAAACTATGAGTGGTATATGCATCTATCTGGGCAAAGGATAGACCTGGAAAGATAAATGATAGAGCAATAGTGCGGTAAACCAGAGGTTCCCGATTCAATTCTCATGTTAAGATGCCATTTTTAAATATATTTGAATGACTAAATTAGGTTAGTTTGTAAATTTTGTGCTGATAAAACCTTATACATTTTATTGACATGCTAGATACCAATTTCTTAAAAAATATTTCTGAGTATGTGTAGATGGGTTAAAAAAATCCACTATTTTACAAATCTGAATCTTTATTTTACCTTTGAATCCCAAATTCGAATCTTGGATAAAATTATGGACAAAAGAGGAAATAGAAATACAACAGAACTAAAGAAAATATAAATAGTAACTAAATGTTAACAATTTTTGCTGAAATGAATTCATTATATTCAGTTAGATGTTAAATTATTGGTCCAGGGTTTGGTTTTCCCTGTAACTATGTTGGGGGTGAAATATCAATAAGTAGTATAAATATGGATTCACACTTACAGGACAGTATATCTGCCGTGCAGTTAGTATTCAAAGCATGGTAGTGGCACGGTCAGCGCACAGCCCTATGAGTGTGAATCCTGCTTTATTACAGCTTTAAAACTAATTCCAATTCAAAATTCTATGTTTTTATTTATTTTGAATCTTGAATCTAATATTTTCTCAAATACCTCAAAGAATTAGAGGCTTCTAAGGTTCCTACTAATGACTATTAACACAGAGCTCTAAATACAGGATCGGCCTAAGTGTGTTGCGGGAAGCCATGTTCGGGGGCCGCCTGCCGAACATGAGTTGGAACGGCATTCTGGGATATCTTCAACGAGGGGAGACACAAGTCCTGCCGAGGATCTTGATGGACAATGATCGACGATCCGTCGCAGACTTCATTCACCCCCTCACTGTGTCTGGGTAAACAGGAATCAATGTTATTAACTCAGTTACTCGCCCATGCTTACAAATAAAGGGTTTCGTTTTGAACTTATTTTAATATGTTTAAAATTAATTCAAATTTTTGTTTTTATGAAGAGATATGCGCATACTCCAAAATTCAAGTTTGAGTTGTGTTTTTTTGTTTGAATTATTCTCTGAGATTATTATAAAACTCAAAAATTCTGAGTTATTGGAATTTTCGATTTTATCACATTTATTTAAAAATACAAATTTGTGTGATCATAACATTAAAAAAAAATCCTTCTTGAAAATTCATGTTTGAGATTGTGGTCTGTGCAAGGATCTCTTAAAAAAAACTCAGGTGAAATATTTCTATTACAAAAATTAATATTGCTATCTAGTATTCAAACTCAAATAAAACTCGAATCGAACTCTACTGTGGTAACAATATCAAGGGCATCAAATCATGGACAAATGTGGCTCAATACTTTTTTACTTTTTGAGTGATAAAGTGACAATTTTTTTAAAGTACAAATACCAATGTGTGTCAATTTTGATCTGCGGATTATAAAAATGGTTGCCTACAATAGGTGCAGAGCTACCACAATACAAGTGATAAGCTGATATAATTTATTTGAAAGTTAATTTTAATCATGTTTATAATTAAATTGACTGCTAAACATGCAACAGGCGGATGCATGGGTTAAGGTATCAGTCTCATCTTCACTGGTTTGCCTAAAACTTGGAGATTGAGTTTCAAATCTTGGCTGGGCTTAAGTGTTTTCATTCCTAGATAATTTACTACTCTTTCTTCATGTAAATGCAGATACACTTCATATAAATTATACCTTCCCAATCTCCACAGCATTAGTAGAAATATGTAGATAGACCGGGCGGAAAGTGAGATATTCTACATTTTAAAATAAATTTTATTTTATTTATTACTTATTTTGGTATTTCCCTCTGTGTATTCGGCGGCTACTGCCAATCAGCGTAGGATTGTTCTCGCAGGTACAGACTCTATGTACGGAGTACAGCTCCCTCCGCCCTTTGGAACTGGGTGGCCATGCCCTTTTCGCCCTCCTTGTGGCTCACCATAGTGGGTGTCCTGGTAGCAGTCTCCGTCACTCTCCATGTCACAGCCAGCGCTGCCAACCGATGGCTACCCGCTAACAAGAGCTCCTCGCCTGACTTTGTTCGGGATTTACTGCACGTGTATGGCTACTTCTGCAGCCAAGGTGATTGCTCTACACATTTAATATTTTAGGAACAAGCTGGTGAATCTTTTTTGAGAGTGTGCGTCCAGCACGTTGTTAATTTTTGGAGAAATTATTTCGTATAACCATAGGAATTTGAGTAGCAGAATGGACTAATTGAATCTTTCATCATCATTATTAATTAATTTTACTACACCCGCTTCTGTGGTTGAATGATCTAAGGTGTCACTCTTGCAATAGACTGTATTGCTAGTGACAAGGAGATCCTGGTTCAAATCTCGGCCAGGTGAACTGATGGTGATTTTTAATAAATGGATTTCTATTTTCTCTCTCTACAAAAATGTGGGTACACATCCTTAAAAATATAAACCTTCCTAATTCCTAACACATCGGTGTAATTAGTACATATGAGTATAAACTGGATAGGTAGTGAGATGTAGCGTTAAATAAAAACATTTATAAGTATTACACTATATATTATAGTTATTATACCAGGCATTTGAAAATATGTGCAGGTTTTCATAATTAAATACCTTGAGAAATATTTGACCGATTTATTTAATCTTTGCTGTAAATCGCATGGTAACACTGCAAGTTTTCTTCTGTCTATCTAATTTAGTTATTTCATTTATTACATATTATTTTATACAAAAATGCTGAACACCTTTTTTCAATGACCCCTGTATTATAATAATTTCATATTATTATGCATTATTGTAATAATTTTTTTTACAGTGGTAAATAACATAAGAGTTAAAAACATTATAGGAAACCTATTTTGGGGATGTTTCTGAAATATGGTTTCATATAGGTAAGAAAGTTTTTGAAATAACATTATTATATAATAAGTATTTCACAAGATCCAAAATTAATGGCATATGACAAAACATTATGGACCAATGATTAGTTTGCAAGCAATTAAAATAGTTACTTTATTTTATAGTTTTATTGAAATCATCGGCAACATTGTTGTATGAATGTGAAATGAGGGTTTGTCAAGAGAAACACAAGAGCAAGGGGAATGCAGTTAGAATGATATATCTAAGAAATGTACGCGGAAACACTCGTATGGATGGCTGCTGAAGGAGTGCGGTTTGAAAGGGAATCCAATAGGTCAATGTGAAAGAAGTGTCTTACGTTGATTTAGGCATGTTGAGAGGATGAGTGTGGATCGAGTGACAAAACAAATATTTGAAGGTAGAGTGTGTGGATCAAAAGGAATGTGTAGGCCATGTAATGTGAGGCTAAATGTTGTAGACAAATGTGTGAAAAAGAGAAACATTAAGAGTTTTAAAAATAAAAGCGCATGTATGACTCGGTGTATGGATGTTGTTGAAGTGAAGGGAGTATACAAGGATAGGGAAGTTTGTATAGAAAGTTAGTGAGGATGGATTAAGTATAGAGTTATTGTTTTTCTTAGCTATAAGCCAAGTTTCTTGCCTACCCCGTGAGGGAACGGCGTGATTAGATATGTATGTTTTTTTAAACTATAAGGTCGAACAGTGCCACAGGTTTGCTAGCGCTGTTCTCTGAGATACACACCAACCAGACACCAGACCAGATGTTTACCAATTAGCAAACAAAAACGAACAAAACTAGTTACAGAAAGAAATACCCCACCTTAAATCCTTGGTCGAGATTCGAACAGTGACCCCCAAGAGATGCTTAGATCAACAGGAGCTGTGTTAGCACTCTTGATCAAGACAGAAGATTGGATTAAAGTTGTGGTTTCCGTGTTGAGGTTTCCGCTGGCATCAAAACATCCATTCTTCCCGCCTGCTACTCGGCATCCTCTCGGCGACAGCGTACGTGATGGTGCAGGCTTACTGCGCCAAACTCATGTCGGTACTCACGGCTTCAAGCGTATGGGCGCCTCCCATCACTAGCCTGGAAGAACTCTTGTCGGGGAAGACAGGGTACAAGATCGCCATATTGAACAACTCTCTTTCTCACAACATCATAGAGGTGAGACTGTGCCGGTTGAAGATAATATTTAAATTAATTTTATTTATTTATTATAATCACAAAGTAACATAAAATTAAAAGAAAAAATTTGTTATATTAAAGTAAAATTAAATTTATTATAATCAAATTATCACAAGTAATGTACAACTAAAAGAATGTATTTAAGTTCTGTTTCAACCTTTTGCCGTAAGAGCGAGGGCAAAATAGAACGACACCTTTGTTGGAGCTGAGTTGTATGTTGGAGGTCAGTTGTATGATGGAGATTTCAAGCTATGGCCATGTTGGCTAAGAGTTGTCTTGGAAAGCAATCAACGCAGACAAGGTGTGTCGGCACAGTTTGAATACACTGTAAAATATTGTAAAGACTGTGCATTTGAATTTATAAATGAAGATTGTGGTTGTGAAACTTTTGTTTTTTAATCAATGGCCAGTAAAGTATTATTGTATTAAAAGATTGATAGTGGCGTGAGGCTGTGCAAGACTTGTTTTACAAGATTACTTTACATGCTCAGACCCTTACCTAGTCCCTGGGACCTCCTGATTCTAGTGTAGTAAGGACCTTGTCTAGTCCCTGGGACCTCCTGATTCTAGTGTAGTATGGACCTTTTCTAGCACCTGGGACTTTCTGATTCTAGTGTAGTGTGGACCTTGTATAGCACCTGGAACCTCCTGATTGTAGTGTAGTGTGGACCTTTTCTAGCACATGGGACCTCCTGATTCTAATGTAGTGTGGACCCTGTCTAGCACCTGGGACCTCCTGATTCTAGTGATGTGGACCTTGTCTAGCACCTGGGACCTCCTGATTCTAATGTAATGTGGATCCTGTCTAGCACCTGGTACCTCCTGATTCTAGTGTAGTTTGGACCTTCAAGTCTCAGACCTGCAATATTGGACTATTCTATTTCAGACTTGTGATAGGTGTCATCATCCTAATACAAGGTCTTAATGAGTTCCTCTTTCCTGTACCCAGAATGCCCGAGATGACTTTCAGAAAGATATCCGAGATAAATACTCAGTGGTCACCTCCAACTACACGACAGGTTACCGGGAGGTCTGCAACGGCAACATCGCTCTACTGGGCATCCCCAACGCCATGGCAAACATGGAGAGATGGCGTCACCGGCTGCCAGATGGCAGCATATGCAAAGTTATCCCTGTCGGACGAATGTATTACACCTCGTGGGCCACGAGCGCGGTAGTGAAAGAGTTTCCGTACATCGAGTTGGTGAATTGCAGGTGGGTGTTAACACAATCAGGATGAACAACTGTAGGTAGACACATTTTGACGAAAAAGGGTCAAATCAACATTTTTTTTCGTTTTAAAATCTTTTATTTTACCTTCAAATCTTTATTGAGTTGTGGGAAGCTTGAAAATATATCAGATTAGACTTTGTTTTGGGAAAAAAAAAATCTGTCTTAAGACAATTATTATGGACCTTCACCATTAAAAATATTATTAGTTATAATACTCCATTTATGTTTAATCATCACCAATCTGAACTATTATGTATACTCCATTTACCCTGGTAGGTACAAGCTTACCTTGGTGGATTGCATTATGACTCTACCTTATAAGCTAAGCCATAATGGAAAGAACCCACCAAGGTAAGCTTGCTACTTTTCAAGATACACAAAACATACATTACAAACTATATTAATGTAAAGCCATTGGTCTCATGTTGATTGTGGTAAGTAAAAGATCCCTGGAAGGTATGTCAAAATACCTTTCCCGGCAAAATTTGTAGGTACTTTTGTTCTCGCTCATAGAAATTATTGTGTGCTGATATAATCAGTTGGTTCAGAAAGTGCACGTTAAATACCTCTAATAAATAAATACTAGTGCAATTCTAACCTCGATACAAAGTTTTTTTTAGTCATATACATAATTTATTGCCTACATCGTCAGGGTACGGCATGATTAGGTAGGTAAGTATGTATGTATGAAATAATGTGTAACTTAGTTGGATTAAATATTCCAGGATTCTGCAGTTCCGCGAGGCGGGCATTCTTAACAGAATGTCCATTTATTACGGCATTGAGGAGCGCAGATATGAAATGGACTTGGAAGAACTAAAGAGTATGGAGCTTCAGAATGCAGTTCCGATATTGTTATGTTTGTGTGTCGGAGTGTGCTTAGCCGCTCTCATTTTGCTCGCAGAAATAATACATCACAGAATAAATACTGCCATACGCATGTCTGGCACCAATAAAACTGGAAGTTCAAATACTAACCTTTCATACTGGGTTTAGTTCAGCATCATTCACCAAAAAAATTTGTTATTATAAATTTGGGAGAGCACTTACCCAAGTGATACTGGAGTAGATATTGTTTTAATTAAGAGGGATAGCCACCACTTACCCAAGTGATACTGGAGTAAGATATCTGTTTAATTAAGAGGGATAGCCACCACTTACCCAAGTGATACTGGACTATACATTGTTTTAATTAAGAGGGATAGCCACCACTTACCCAAGTGATACTGGAGTAGATATTGTTTATATAAAACTCTAATGAAAAAATAAATTTTTTTCAAGACAAGCTTTCAGTGTCACAAAAAGCTTCTAATTTAAAGTGAAATTATGATAAATATTACACATACATTATTTAACTGATTTTCTTACTTTGTCAGTATGTACACATATTTTTTACCTAATTAAAATTTGTGACATTTTCCCATGCTTAATTTTTCACTGAAATTACTTTCCTTATTTAAAAAAATATAAAGAGTTTGTGTTTAAGATGAGTCAGATCCACTTTTACTAGGGATGAGACCTAGAATACTCTTTTAGACCTCAAACCCTTAAGGATATTAGAGATTCAAGAACATTTTGGATTGAAACTAAAAGCCTTAAAAAAAAGATGGTTTTTTTTCCATTGTTTCTAGTAAAATTTGTTTTTGAGCTCAAATACTGCTTATTGGTGGCTCAGAACCAATTATAATTATAGGATGAACTTAACAACCAGGCCCCAGACCAGTGATTTAACACTTGTATGAATGTTATACTATTATGAATGTGGTTGTACATCCTCTAAACATAACACATTAAATTAATTAGTAGGTAGGCATATTCACATCTAACTCTAACAGGTAGGACACGATGCTAAAAAAAACTCAGAATGGAAATAATTCAACATAGTGTTTTAATTGGAGAAGCTTCCTAAATTGTTGAAGGCAGAATTTTTTCAAAGCCAAGTCAAAGCTCCACAAATCCTTAGTATTTAACTGTGTTAATATTAATTTCTAATTATATGAATCCAGATTAAGTGATAAATTGATTATCAGGGGTGTATCCTGGGTTATATTTAGATTAACTACAACTACTGTTTAGCAGTATCAACAAGCATCACAATATCTTGTCGTACTTCGGGTCTTGCCTCACGTGGTAGCCATTTGAAATAGTCTGACTCTGGTTTAATTTGATACGTCCTATACTATACTACGAACCTTGGCCTTTTGTTGTGGAAATATAGTTTACGTCTCTTATCCTAGCACTTTGTATCGGAGACCGAATGTTATGTCACTTGATTAGTGGTACTCTTGGCGGCATTGGTTGCAATGTGTCTTTCTTCCCATTTTTATCATTATTATACTTAAGGTTAAGTTTGTAATTTATATGAGTAATGATTCTTGTCGGAAATAAGTTTACTAGTGATTTATTCAATAATTTTAGACTTGCTAGGTTGTTAGAAAAATGATCATGATTACTCTGCCAAATGTCGCACTTTAGTAAAGATATTATTCAACAAACCCGCACCTAATTGATTTATGTATATTTTATATTCAAATGTAGGATTACATTGAATAATTTCGATACTTAATCTTCATGTTCTTTTATGAATGTTTTGCACACTTAACCCTCGCACATCCAAAAACATGTCCTATCAGACCAAAGGCTTGTATCGGAGAGCGCCCCAAAAGCGGATACAAATCCCAGTACCTCAGTCCAATAGAACATTGGAACAAGGCTCTAGGAGATTCCAAAACCGGAAGCCATCTCTACAACCCTCCCACGTATCAACCAACTCCAACCGACTGCGTCAACACACTGAAGTTAGTTACAAGGGCTAATGCCTCCTAACGTCAGAGTGTTAACTTAACAGAAAACAACTAGTACCTTCTTAGCTAGAATCTGATGACTACTGTAAATTAATAATATAGAATAAGACCTATTCTAAGCATGGAATAATAGAATATAAAATACAAATATAAGTAACATATGGTTAGTAGATAAAATTAAGAGGGGAATATTGTCAATGCTTTCAAATATTCTTTTGGGTCAAATCAAGGTTGTTACAATCTTAAAAAAAAAATCAGATTCAAGAGTTTTACTCGGCTGAAGAAAATTACATAATTTTATGTTTTGTTTTGATTGGGATCTTTTAGACATACAGTTTTCTGATAAGTTTGTAGGCCTTCCCCTTCTATCCTCTTTTCAATGTGTAATTTAAAAAAAAAAATTTGGGTCACTGTCTTTTTTAGAATGTGTTCAGGTTATACACATGCACCTGACCAAGACTCGAACCCTGATATCCCTATAATTGTGAGTACAGTCTCACGAGAGTGACTCGTTAGACCACCAAAGCAGGTTATTATTCTAATTACATCAAATCTTTATCCACAATGGTCCAATTCAAGAAACAAAATTTACTACAAGTCGATACAATTTTATTCAGTGTATTACCAATACATATTGTATAAATAGAGAATATTTACCGAGTCCTTCATAGAAGGACATCTCTTAGCTTGCGCAACCGTTGCAGCAACAAATGATCACAAGATACTAGAGTTAAATATATTACTACACAGTGTTGTCACACACATCTTACGCACCCCTGGAATTAAAACAAAACACATCTAGGCCAGAATTTAACTAAACATTAAACAAAATATACACATCATTTATAAAGTTTATACACATTATCACCAAGGCACTTTCCATCTTTTTATACTAATGTTCCTGAAAAAGACAAACCTGTCATTTAAAAAATAGGTATTTTATAAGAAACAAAGAAACAAACAATTTAAAAAGAAATATTTCTACAAAGTTCTTACAGTGCCACACAAAATACAAAACAAACTTTCAAGGAATAATTATAAAACTTTTAATAACCAGCCGAATAAAGCCAAACAAAATTAGGCCTTTGCGGGAATGACATTTCGACGAGAAATTTTTGGGCAGAAAATTATTTCCCGCAGGATCGAGAAAGGAAAAAAAATTTAAAAATAAATTTCCAATTTAAGTTTATAGGCTATTTATTTTTTCATATTAATTTATTTTAGTCCAAGCTTAGCCTTATCATTCATTCCAGTAAAATAATAATAATTTGACGATATAATTAGAAGCCTATGGAAATTTGATCATAAAGGAATCAAATTTGATAATTTAAATTAAGATAAATTTACTGGTTAATGTAAAAAATATTTTTGAATAGGGTCATGAGGAGAAAAACTCATTTAGTTCCAGTTATAGTTCTGAACAATAAGATTGAATTATGTAATCTTGTAAAAAAAAATTAAGGGAATAAATATTTACACTAAATTTTTAGATAAGTTTATTATTAGATTGTAAGTTTTACTAATAAAAATAAAATAAAGTCTAATAAGTGTTGAGTAAGAATTTTGATGTAATCTAAATTTTAAAAAACTAGGCTTAATGCAAGTATTAAGATTGTGTATTTTTAATAAAGCAAATTTTATAAATTTTAAGAATAGATCTTAAAAAAAAGTTCTCAAACAAAACATACATAGTATGAATTTTACCAAGTACTTTTGCAAGAATGATTCAAACTAATCTGAATAAATGAAAAAACCACATTCTTTCATTTTAATTACTAAACCTCTCACAAAAAGCGCTGTTGGACTCCAAAAATATTTGTTTATCTAAATATTATTATCTAGGAAATAAAAGTTAATGTATGCTACTCTAAATAATATTTAAATAATAGATGTGTCTATGTAAATTAGTGTAGTGAAGGTGTTTTTCAAAGATAATTTAAACGCTACTTTTAACATTATTTTGTGCTAAAATATGCTTTCCTGGCTTAAATCTATTCAGAGTAGGGGTGGCCGAGATCTCGAACCCTCGGGAAAAGGTCGGGAATTTATTAATTCCCATTGGTCGGGCAGGAATGACCCTTTCCTGAAAAGTTTCGGGCGGGAAACAACAAAACAAAGGGCGGAATATAGCAGTTACTGCCGGGACTCATCACTGTTAATCTCTTTGGTATACAGTCTTCTTCTTTGTTCTTTAGCAAACTTGGTGGCTGGGATGAGGAGAGGGTTATTTTACCACTTGTAGAGAGACAAGCAAGTTGGGGAGGCACATGACTTATTGTGATTTGGCTCTCAACAGTTATTTGTTAGGTTCAGCAAGTGAAAGCGCTTGAAAGATTTAGAGGACAGAGATATATTATAGGATCTTTTGGGGAGTGGAAATGAGAGGAAGGAGGGGGGGAGTAAGTATCTTGCCAGGGTCAACCATTTATGAGGGATCAACGTGTCTGTTGTTGGCGAGCCAGCCAGGGAGTTGAGTGTAAGGGGTGTCAAACCTAGAGAAAACGTTTAAGGGGTGTCAAATCTAGAAAACATTTAAGGGGTGTCAAATCTAGAAAACATTCAAGGGGTGTCAAACCTAGAAAACATTTAAGGGGTGTCAAACCTAGAAAACATTTAAGGGGTGTCAAACCTAGAAAACATTTAAGGGGTATTAAACCTAGAAAACATTTAAGGGGTATTAAACCTAGAAAACATTTAAAGGGTTTTAATAAACCTAAGTAACTTTTAAGAGGTTTCAAACTTAGATAATATTTTGCAGTTTCATACTTAGAGCACATTGAAGAAGTGCCCAACATTGTTTTGTAGTATTTTTTGTGCTCTGATTATGATCAGATATATAACACGATTTTCAAAAGAAATTAACTAGGCCTAGTAAAAATAATTGTTAGCAAACCTTTATTTTATTGTTATTTTTATTAGCTTTTTTTAGGACCGCGTCTTATAATCTGTTCCAGTTATTCACCTATTACTAGTGACTAGTGACTAGTGCATTAGGAATGAGAAAGATTGAATCAAAGAAGGTGTACCCACATTTGCGTGGATAGTGGGAAACCATTTAGGAAAAACCGACCAGGATTGAATTATAATCTTCCCGTCATCAGCAGTCTAATCTATTGTGAGAGTGATGCCTTAGATGCGGCCACCAAAGCAGGTTTTAATAATATTGTAACTTTTAAAAGTCTTACCATATTAGTTTGGAAATTATTATTTTTTATCTAAAATTATTCTAAAGCATAATTTTAAAAATTTCCCATTTCCGTCCCGAGTCCCGATATTTTGACTCATTTCCCATCCTGTTCTGAAATAAAAAAGTAGTTCCCATCCATCCCTAACTCAGAGATAAATATTACCATGGACTCTTTATATGGAGTGTGGTTATGTTACTTAATGGAGCTAAGTTGTTTTGCAAGGTTGATATTAAATAAAATATACTGTAGTTTCGGGTATCAATTTACTTAACTTAGGAAAAAACCCATAAAGGAGGTTAATAAAGAGATGGGAAGAGTAAATAACAGAAAGTGTGCAAGTGAGAGGAGAAGAATGGTGGAAGAATAGAGGAAGATGGAGACGTTTTACCAGACTGACCCAGTCACAGGCTGGAAACAGTTGATGATAATGTTGATATCCTTAACAGATGATAAGGTTAATTTAAATTTAGTAGATTAATGATTAGTGAAAATTTTGTAGTAGCTTCTTTATATTTTTTCAAGAAAAATATCAGGAAATATTTTTTTCTGCCCAAGTTTCGGGAACAATCAATTTCTTGAATTTGTTCCTGAAGGTCAAGATCTCACACAGCTCTAAACAAATTATAATGTGTAATTAATCGTTTGAAGGTTTGCAATTTATTTAACAGAAATTTATTGCAAATTGAGTTAAAACATTGCATGAACAAACAATCCTAAATTAATGTTGACACGAGACTCGTGTTGACCAATATTTATGACTGGAGGTTAAGTGAAAGAGGGCAACTCTGACTATACGAAGGTTGTAGCTATGAACAAGTAATGCCAACTTAATATGTGGAAGTAAACATTCTCGGGATAAATAAATACTACTAGGACTTGAAATTATAACACTTGCCTAAGAGTTTTAACAAAATTAAAAATTATGTTTAGACGTTAATTATTTTATTCTTCTAGATTTGGTCTGCAGATTAGGAGTTTTGGAGATTTTGTGTCTTGTTTTGTATAAATTTAATGATCAAAAGTAATTATTTTAGGACTAATATTATCAAGTGTTCTATAATAATTTTGCAAAAAACCATTTAAAATATTAAAACATTATTTTATTTATAAAAATATAGCGAGTACTATTTAAAGTACTAACAGACCGCCCCTCCCCCTTTCGCGGGGACATGAGTGTCAGTAGGCTGTCACAACAATCTTGTCCTTCACTACCTGCCCTTCACCCCCCTTTCCTACATAACCTCCATGGCGCTCTGGCTGCTGTTCTCGCTGAAGAACACGGCCGACGTGCTGGGTACAGGCATGGAGGACTCCTCGTGGTTTTCCAACAGCTCCAGGCCGATTGGGTTCGCGACCGTGTCAGAGTCATCCCAGTTAATCTTGAACCTAGTCACACGCGGCTGAGACGATAAGATGTTGCGTGCCACCTACCGGATAACACATCTCATTTAGTAGTCCGTTTAAAATAATAAACTAAAGAGATATAAGAAAAGGGCTACTTGGGAAGAGCTTAGGGTACAGCCAAGTGGCTCAAATACAGACCAACATCTTCATCTCAAAGATGGATGTAGATTGGGATATAGGTTTGTTTGTGTTCAGGACAAGACCAGTGGTATTCAAACTGGGGTACACGAATATATCTTAGGGGTACATACAGTTTTAAATATATAACATATTGGCTCTTAAATAGTGGAATGTTTTTCTTCCAAAAATGTCCTGAAAACTGTTCTATGTGCAGCCTAACATTTTTCCCTGAAAGAAGAAGAAAAGGACAGTTTACTTCAAAGGTCTATTTTATAGCATGTGGGACCTGTATCGGCCAATGGAAATAATTGCCTGTCTAGTGAGAGACTCATATTCAAAACAAGGATAGAGTATTTCCACTCTTCGTTGTCACTGAATCTGTAGTTCAGTGGGTCAGTGTTAATCTGTGCTGTGTTACTGGTATTAAAAACAACCCAGGGCATATTCGCAGGTGATTGATGTTAAAAAGAAGGCTTCCTCTGTGTTTCAAGTAAACAAGGGACTGAGAAGAAACTACGATATGAATTTTAAATTAAGAGCAATACGAGAGGTGCGACAAAAAAATAATGTGCAAGCCTCTAGCAACTTTGGTATTTCAGAGGCTAATATTAGACTTTTAGAGAAAAAAATAAAGACATTTTTAGGAGTGCTTGCACATCAGTAAAAGCATTCTAAAGGCCTAATAGAACTGTAATATCTCGAGGGTACAGACCTATTAGTTTTCATATAGAGCACTTTCAAAATTTGAAGGTTGTACTATGTGCAATGGCCAACAAGATTCGGGCTAATACGGTATATATTATTTCATGACAAACACTTAATACCCGGGGCCAGACTTAGGTTTTGCCACCAAAGATCCAGACACAAGGACATGCGATCTGGGAGATCCATTCTTTCTATCTCTCCTAAATGTATAGACCAGGGCTCAACAACTGGTCGAGCTCACAGCAATTTTCAGTCGCTCGTGCAAGAAAACTATATAATTAAAAGTTGATCTATGTGTTTTATAAGCTTACAAATATATCAAGTACTTTCTAATAACATATAATTAATTAATTTTAATTTAATATGTCTGTTTGGCACCATTTTTCCTGTATAACAATATTTGAGTGAGATCAAATTTTTCTTGATTGGTCATAATCAATAATGTTGCAAAAAAATTAAATAATTCAGTCTTAAGATGTGCATTAAATTTATTTGATAATTTTTCTATAGATGATGACGTGCAATCATTTGAGGAAAAGGTTGAATTTAAGGAATAAACAAGAGATAAAAAATGTAATCAAAGTGGAAAAAGCATGGTAGGAGAGTAGAAAACCATTTATGAAAAACAACTTTCAGTATACCTGGCTGTGATTCGAAACCCGAACGCATTGTCACATGTTAAAGTGGCCGTAATATACTATATGAGAAATTATGTTCCACAGACAGTCAGTAATGAATGGGTGCTGAAGGAGTGCTGAAGGAGTGCTGAAGGAGTGCTGAAGGAGTGCTGAAGGAGTGTGGTTTTAAAGGGAATCCAATAGGTCAATGTGAAAGAAGTGTCTTATGTTGGTTTGGGCACGTTGAGAGGATAAGTGTGGATCGAGTGACGAAGCAAATATATGAAGGTAGAGAGTGTGGATCAAAAGGAAGGGGTAAGCCATGTAAGACATTGCTAAATGTTGTAGACGAATGTGTGAAAAAGAGAAACATTATTAGTTTTAATAATAAAAGAGCATGTATGAGTTGGTTAATGAAGGTTGTTGAAGTGAAGGGAGTATGTAAGGATAGCTAAGTGAGGGAAAAAAGTTAGTGAGGATGGATTAAATACAGAGTTGTTTTTTGAGCTGTTTGTACAGTTTCTTGCCTACCTCGTAATTGTATGCACGTATTATGCATGTACGCACACATGTACGTACGTACATATGTATGAATGTTCCACATTAAGAGCTCTGGTCCTTTCTAAGATCCACTTTCTAAATCCTGGTCTAATTTAGAATATTTCAAACACCTACATATAGATTGTGACTATAGAGTATAACTAAAAACCACCATTCCAAGCAATGACCCCCGCAACACTAGCAACCAATACTAACCTTGTCAAACTGAGGCTGTGTAGGAGGATTCTCCTTTAACTCTGGTTCGGTGTACTCGTTGTTGATGAAGTACCCCACTCTGACAAACTCCTGCCCCTTATAGGAGCTTGTCAGAAGCACTACAGTCACCCCCAACGCGTCTGCCACTGGGATCTTTGCCACGTCTGGGGGATCCGCCTAGAAAAGTGCAATCAATAATTCTGACACACCCTCAACATGAATTTCTGCTACGGTTGGCCTCGTTTTTTAAACATTCACTTTCCATTTTTTTTTTGTTTGTGAGGTCAAACTCAAATCAAATGTATGAAATAATATAATATGCTTATGGAATAACTTTATGCATTAAAATCACTTGTAAAATGATTTACAATTGTTTGGCATATTTCATTCTAATCCAATAAATAAAATTATTATCACAACTTACATTTATATTACTTTAGAATTTCTTATAAAAAATCTAAATTTGTAATGCAGCCATAGTCATAGATAATAAAGAGAGTTTTAAAATAATTTTGCGGTTTTATCCATGTAAAAGGCATTTAATGAATGAAGCAAATTATATTATTATAGTATTGCAACATTTGTACAACAGCAAGCACTTTTTTTTTACATCCACTAGTGTTTCAAGCCTGTGGCCTGGGCCAGTTTTTTTATTCAAGCCATATATTTTCCACTACTGGCTTTCTGGGCCTTATAATATAACAAAACTAGGGTAGACACAACATCCAGTCCTCGACCGTTAATTCATCAATCTGTAATGGTAGACCCTCATTTCACCAATGATAAACATTTTATAACGATATTGTCTTACGGTTGGGCGCTAATTATAATGATATTGCCCCGCGATTGGGCACCTATTATAATGATACCAGATTTTATTGATGATTATTATAATAATGTGGACTCATGTATGCCTTAACAGTAACAAGTTGACTAAACTGATCTTTCAATGGAATAGCATCACTAAAAGATGTGTTCTTTCTATTTGATTGCCAATCAAATTAATTTGGTACTCAAAGGCCTGGCTTTTAGTTAGAACAAAGTTCCTAAAACTCATCAGTTCTAAGTTTTCTAGCCCACAGGTCATGGTCATCACATTGAGGACCAGAAAGGTCACTCGCACAGTATTTAGCTATCACAAGTAGAGATGGTCGAACCCAAAACAATATTGGGCTCTCCCCCCCCCCCTTTTTTTGCACAAAACTACACAAACCGCAATCACAAGAACATCCTCCTCAAACGCCATGATGCAGACTAGATAAAACATGTTAGGCCTATAATTTGTTAGATAGATTTGAGTCTTTGTGTCAATGTTTTACAACACTCAACTGTAACAAATTACAAAATAAGATTGTTTTACAACATTTTTTGTTACATAGTGTTAACAAACCTTTACTATCAAGTGAGCCCTAATTTTGTTGGGTGTTATACCTGAAAGACAAACATGTGTTTTCCTTCCGGAATTGGGCCAACATAGATTGTGTCCAACACTTGATCATACTCCTCGCTCTCTGCCGAACCAACATAGATCATTTTCCATTCCAAGTCTGAAAATACACAAAAGGTGTAATGTCACGTAAACAATTTAAATTATTAGAAGGCTGTGAGAAAGAACACACTACAGTACCCACATTCAAAGTAATATACCCTTATTGTTACTAATCACAAAAACAAATACTTAAAAATATGTACATGTAATTGCCTTGGATTAAATTTAAATTTAGCTAGTAGAGATTCTTAACTATTATGAAAAAAAAGGATGGACAATCGAGTATAAAGTTTGGCTAGTTTGTCACACAAAGTCGTTTAAGTAAAATGTTGCCAAAAATTGTGACCTATTTGACATTTAAATTAACAGATGTAGGAACTAAACTAATAAAAAGTTAATGTGTTAGTTTATGAAAGAATTAAAAAACAAAGCTTACCTTCCTTGAGATCTTCAATGCATTCAAAAGTTATTTCGAATTGAAAAGGATTGTGGAATGCTGAAGGATTGTCCAATACACTAACATTGCACAATTGTACTTTCGCCATTATAAAATAATAACCTACAAAAACAAAGATGACATTAAAATATGGATGTAGTTATTCGTTCACTAACGAATTAAGTTTATCAAAGTAAGTTTAAGGAGTAGAGTATTTTACCTAATAAAGAAGATACAGCTCGTTCAAATGTAGTCTGCCAAATAAAGTTTCTGAAGCAACGTTTATTATAAAAGTTGAAGAAATATCTATTACCAACGTATTTTGGCGGCAAAAATATATTCAGTAATGAAAACCTTAAATAGTTCAAAACAAAGAAAATGACAAGCAAGATTTCTTACGGCTAGTTTTATTTACAGTCAACTTTTGGTATGATTTGTGAAGCTACTGTTTATTGGCTTTTAGGATGATGTAAAAATTTTATATTTAAATATATTTCTATATCTACTCCTATTATAAACATCATAGTAGACTTAAACCACACAAAATATATAGTTTTGTTAGCAGATTACAAGTGAGCAGACTGAATAAGCAGAAGGAATAAATAAGAGATAAAAAATGTAATCAAAGTGGAAAATGCATGGTAGGAGAGTAGAAAACCATTTATGAAAAACAACTTTCAGTATACCTGGCTGTGATTCGAACCCCGAACGCACTGTCACAGGTGAAGGTATCTGATAAAAAAAAACGTTTGTTTATTAGGTAAAACAAACAAATGGCACACGTTGCCATTTACTGATTTACAATGAATTTCAAGCCAATTATTTAATAATAGATTTTAATCAAACACCTGGATGGCCATACTTAGAAACATCACCTTCAAAGACATTGGGATATTATTTTAATACAATATTTATGAAATTAAAAAAAAAACTTATATGAAATGAGTGAGATATTTGTATTTTTACATTCTAAAACTAAGTAATACGTGTTTATCACTAAACTATTTATTTAATTAATTGGGTTAATATCGCTCTTATACCACCTGCTACATTGGAATGGACAATCCGTAGATAGACGTAGCTATATAAACCACCTGAAGTTCTGTAAGCACCATTTAGACGCTGATGGCGCTAGTGAAAACGCATGAGATTTGGATGTGGCAAAATTTTGAAATTCTCACCTTAAAATTATAATATAATATTTCGCGTCTGGTCTACATCACTTCTAGCCCAGTTTGTGGAAATATTAGCGAGTACTGATTTAACACTGCCCAAGGGACTCCCGAATGTACGAAGGTACCAATCGTACATCTTTTCCGTAGAGACTCTTTCCATGTCCCGATGAGATGAGGTAGTGATGATAATAAATATGAGAGTGTGGAACCAGTAAAAACTCTTAAACCTAACTTAAGCCTAACTAACCAAACCCTGATGACCGTTGAGGTAGATCAACTTTAGGGAAAAATACCAAATGTTCCAGTCGTGAATCGAACCCGAGACCACTAGGCTTGTAGGAAGGTGCACTGACCACTACATACCTTAAAGTATACCTTAAAGTTAATAGTAAACGTACAGTATCGCTGCAGATACATACATAATACCTAATCACTCCATTCCCTTAAGGGGTAGATAAGAAACTATGCAAATGGCTAATAGTGGGTATTATTCACATCAATCCTTTGATAAGGGATTAGGTTTATTTAAAGCGAGTCATGTAACCAAACAAACTGAAATTCAACTTACCAGTACCTATGTAAAATTGAAAGTTATAAGCCTCCTCAACTAAATCGTTATATTTCATTTATATATTTATAACCACATGTTATTATATCTCAATTAACCTATAACATCATCTTCAAAATGCCAACAAAATATAGGTTAGGTTCGGAATATTTACATTTTAAGCTTGTATATTTTATATTAATGTGCCAAAATTGAATAATAGACTTAAAATTATTATATTTAATGTAAACAGCATTGACAAGATATTATTTCACAATTTAGGTCTCTGCCATGTATTAAAATGTAGCAAGTCCCTACTGATATGAAATGACAAATGCAGGTTATTTTCAGTTCCACTTTTGACTACCCATTCGGGTTATACGCTTTTGTACTAATTACGCTAATGGGTTAAGGATGAGTAATGTTGAATTTAGAGGAGGTCTATCCGGATTTATATGGAGAAAAAAGGGAAACTATTTAGTGGGAAAAACCTCAGTACACGCGCAGTCTAGTCTATTGCTCTAGAACATGTGGCCACTGAATCGGGTGCTATTTTATTATTTATTATTTGGCCCATATGGTACTTGACAAAAAATGTACAAATCAGCAATAACAAAACCTGAGATAGGCTAGTAATTAGTTTTTTAAAAATACAAGGGACAAAGATGAAATTTCAAAGCACTGCAGTGACTAGGACTCGTCTTTTAAGAGGTATGGAGGTTAATGTTTGCCGAGCTTAGTCTACAAAATATATATATTCTGAAAATTGAAAAATGACACCTGGACACGGGAATCGAACCCGGGACCTCTGGCTTAGTACGTCAATGCTCTAACCACTGAGCTATCCAGGATTCGTCCCGTGCTCAGGGTCATTCTTCACTCATATTTTAAGGCAGAGTCTATGATGGACTTAGCGGAAATCGTCAGCTACAAATATGTGATTATATTAATATCACGAGCCATCGGATAACGCAGCCATCTGCGACTCGGTAGTTGGCTGTTAGCTGCCATTTGTACAATTATTAAATTGTACGGGATCGCACATATTAAGAATTAATAGCCAGAGTTATTATTTATGCTTATTAATGGGAATTACACCATCTAGATATCATATTCTGAAAATTGAAAAATGACACCTGGACACGGGAATCGAACCCGGGACCTCTGGCTTAGTACGCCAATGCTCTAACCACTGAGCTATCCAGGATTCGTCTCGTGCCCTGGGTCATTCTTCACTCATATTTTAAGGCAGAGTCTATGATGGACTNGCATAATGTATAAGAAAAGTTGAAGTTAAATCAACTTTATGCACTGTGAACTATTTCACTATTCACTATAAATCGATTATAGACGCCATCATTTAAAATAATGTGTTTCAACTTCTTGCGCATTATACACTATACACTATTCGCTATTAGTTATGAATTATGCATGAATATAAACCAAGCCTAAGGGAGAGACCTTCATGCAAGTGTTTCCATATTCTGCCACATACATCAATCCAGGGTGAATATAGTATGATCTGTACCGCTAGGGGCACTTCCCATCGCATACACATTTTAGGCATATTGATATCTGCTGTATTCCACTCCATCCACATGTCTCTGGTTAAAATGAAACATGGCTGAAGATGTCGACTACTGTCCGTTACATGAATGTGTTTTCAGTGGAGATGTAAGAAAGTTATCATCTCTCTTGCGAACTAATGATGTTTCGAAGAAAGACAAACATGGTACGTGTTTCTTTTACTTTTAATAACTCATGGGTTATACAAATCAATGTTTGATTTTTGGAAGAAACTCTCTCTGCCAAGTTACAAAAAGAGGACACAAGAAAATTTGAAAATATTTTAGTTAAATAACTTGTTTTAAATTTTTATTTTGTAAATTGAATATATTATAATAACTTGGTTTTTATCAATGTTTTAGTGTTTAAAGTCGTATTTATCATGCAACGGTCCCTAGTTTACGGTAATTGTTTTATTTCATTGTCCTAATTTGGTTTTTAAAGTAAGAATAAACATTGATCACATGGGAACGGTATTACCAGACAGCAGATTCAAACATTCTTTAGTAACCGTCATGATTTGTGTTACATAATGGTGAATAGGCACTTTGTTCAGCAAAGCGTTGTAAATTAAGTTTAATAGAAAGATCCTCGTGCCGACTGAATAAACATGATTATACAAACAAGCAGTAGGTGACCCCTCTTAGGTAGATAAATATCAAAGTTTTGGGCAGATGTACCCCATTCTGTAGCACTCTTTCGATGATTGAGCATTAGATCAGCCGGAGGTACTTGTGCTCTGCTTGCGTGTGTGACCCCGGTAGAGATGGGCTAAACAATGATTTTACGATATCAGTGACTGTGATTTCGTAGCCTAATTTTAAAAAGAATCCGAAATGTGATTCGCTTAGTAAGCTCGCTTTTCGATTTTGTTCTTGACAACAAATATTTTGTATTGGAAATGCATGTGAATGAAACATTTAAGCCATTAAAGTTATTTTTACGTAGCAATCTGATACTGTTTTTGAAAAATGAGCTCAACGAGATCAAGTGTTTTAAATATAAATAACACATAAAATATGCCAGTAAATAAGGTCAATTTTCAATTAGCTGGTAGAAAATAAAAGAATAACAAGGACCGCGAAGCAAGTATTTACTTGAGTGTCTAGAAGAAACAATACTAGCTCCGAAGCTCGAGTAACTGTTGTCATCTGATGCGAGTATCTCTGATCACTGATATCTCAATCACTGATACTTTTGAGATTGAGTCACTAGGAGTAACGGTGATCAAATGATATCGGTGAAAAAATCACAGTGATTTATCGCCCATCTCTAGAGCCCGGTCACCTTTTATTAGTCTACTGAGCAAGCATCAAAGTAGGAGTATTTTTATGTTTTGTGGTGGGGCTACTGGCAAAACGAGCCGTATGGGCTTACATTCTAATTTCTTTAGTCAACTATTGGAACTAGGCTACATACATCACATCTTCTGAAGCCTAGTCATATTGTGGTCAACTTACACTTACCTAATAAACAACTTAAAAAACTTCCATCTCTGTCTTGTGTGCTACACCCACGCCGAGAGCCATCCTGGTAACTTGGAAACTAAGATAGATAATAGGAATAGATTGTCAATATTATCTACTAGGTGATATATATTGGATTGTTTTGGTCATAGTTTTAATACAAAATAGCTACTATTACTTATTACTTCTGGTATTAGGCTCCTTGCACACAGCACTGTTATTTACCGTGGCCGAACATGACATGGCAACGGACAGGCTACGGCAGACTGCCGTGGTACACATGGCGTGGTAACTGCACAGCAAGATTTCCATTCACCAAATGAGTCGGTATGATGGATCGCAAAAGGAAATTACTTTGTATTTATTATATTTATGAAGAAAAAAATGACAATTTAGAATTTGGTGGGTTTATCCTTTTAATCTAGGGTGGGATAGAGTGGAAGCATTAGTAACATTGCTAACAAAATTACGAGAGAACGATGCAAAATTCTTCAATTATTTTCGGCTGTCCAAATCGTAGTTTGCTGTACTATTATAATGTTTAAGCACGGTAGCCTGGTTCAGCGTAACTTGAAAATTAGGAAGCACCTTCACCGAACTTGCAGTTTGGCGCTCGACACAGGACTGAAAAGTGATGATGATGCGGGATGAACGTACGAGAAAAGCCCTTGCCGTGTGAATAGCTCCAAAATAATCCCATGCCCTACTGCGACCAGATACAACCGCCGTACCGTACTAGTCCAGTGGGGCACCGTGAGTGCAACGGCAGCCGTGTACGGGAAATGATCGTGGCGTGTGCAAAGCTCCATTCTACATAATGGTTGACTGAACTCATGGGACTGTGCCGTGTCCTGCCACGGGAAAAAACCATGCTGTGGGCAAGGAGCCTTAGATAGGCTTACAATACAGGGACTGTCTATGTTTGTAGTTTACATCTTGGCTGATTATTTTTTTCTCCTCTTAGTAAGCACAAGTTGTTTCTTAGTAAATTTGTCCAGTCAAAGTTGCTTGATTTTTCAGTCATTTTCCATATGTTAATCAGTTATCGTAACATATTCCATTATTAAAAATTCAGAAAATTGTGGCATTTTGCACTGATAATATTGTGACACTAACTTAATGTGTAGGAATGAAAAAATTTATCAAAAGTAATTTCCATTCGATTGCTAGAGAGGTTCGGCAGCGAGTGAGAATTTTTTTGGGTTACTGGTCACTTCACACCTAGTTTAGCCTGTAGGCTATGTTTATTGTAATTTTGTTAATCATCATTAGTGAAATAATAAAATCTAAATAAAGAGTATAAGTTAATGAAGCCATTGATCTAATCCAGCCATATTCGTTAGTGAGAATGTTCTGTATCGTCCTCATTTCCTGTTTCATTCTATGAATTTAATTCACAAGCTATGTTCTAGTGGCTTTTATTCTTCATATTTTCCTGTATTCACCTCCATGCACAGATAACTGCCATTACCAGGTTTTAAAGTTTGTCGTATTTCCTACATTCCCACTATATCGTTCGACCCTTGGAAGATATCCTCAAATTGACCATCATCTTCCAAACTGTCAGTCATTATAGCTTTTTCAATTTCATCGGGAGGTTCTATTCATCACAACCACTTCACAGTAGGTAGGGCTACTGACCCCATTTACAAGAAATACACATTCACTTATTCAAAAGTGTAGCGCTCAAACATTCCTGGCGACCCCTCGACCACTTTTCCTCCATTCATAAATTTGCCCCGGAAGCTAAATTCCTCCCCATTAAACTCTGACTTTTTAAACTTATATTGTATTGTCTGAAGAGCGAATACGTTTGCTTTTCTTTATTGATATTTCATTTACACTGCCTCCTGTTACCTCTTTGGGTTATCCACATTTAACTACATCGATAAGGTAGAGATTAAGAATATATATTTAGAGAAATTATAGTCATATTTGCATATACCACACTTCCTAAACTTTCCTATTGGTGTACCACCCCAATAATTTCTGTAATTTGGAGTACCACCAAAATAATGAGCTGAATATTTACCATTTCGGCACATTTTTAATTATGCTCAGGGATATAACAATGCAGACTGCAAGGTTGTCTGACCTTGAATCAATCAATGTCTACATCCCTCCAACCACTGTTTAACTCTTGATTTACTTTTGTCAATACTTGGTCCTGATGTATTTATAAGATTTAATGGGGCCCTATCTTTTTACAACTAATTTGCTTGTTTTGTTTGAGTTCTGCCTTCTCACCACTGGGAATAATTGTAAGCATCACGTTTAGGGAACTGCTGGCATAGGAAAAGATTGGGAAACTATTTAGGAAAACCACCCTACAGTAGGCTACTGGGATTCGAATCCTGACCACCTCAGTCAATGGCAAAGCTCTTTAGATGAGCTTGACGTTTAGCCTGCTTGCCCATCAGTGCAGGCTTTCTGACATTCCCTTTCAATTAACCTGGTTAGACCTGCTTCGGCTATCAAATGGTTTTTTTCCCTAAATAGTTCTCCACTGTTCATCCACGCAAATGCGGGTTCTCTAAATTCAGTCTTCTTCCTTAACACATTAGCATAATTAGTACATATACATATATCTTGAACAGGTAATGAGTGAGACACAGTGAAAAAAAACTTTCATTGAAATGTGATTTGTTTCTTAGACTTAGTGTGAGTACTCGCTTTGGGAATTTTTGACAACTGCGACTGTGCTAATGGTATTTTGTGAGCCTGCCAGTTCTATATTCAAAGGTTAAACACACTGTATTTCTGTGTAGCATGTAACATTGTCTTTTTGCTTTGCGTTTCAGGTAACACGGCCTTGCATTTGGCTGTCATGCTCGGCAGAAAAGGTACATAAACACTTTACAATAACAGGGGCTTCCAATTTTAAAGTGCCTGAGGGCCACAATTGAATCCACGAGTCTAGTGACAGAGCCGCATCATAATCGGTTAAGGGCTGCGAGGAAAATAGACTCTTGTGGATACACAAGTTGTTATAAAAATAAAGTGCAATTAAGTTTATTACTGAATGAAGGCATCATTTGTAGATTTAATAGATTTTCTCCATGTAACCCCCGTTTATTGGTTAAAAACGTCAATTTACTACAGTAGATTACTTTCCCAAGGAAATTCGTGGGCCTCAAAAGAAGGCATCATGCACTGCACACGGCACTAGTTGGAAACCCCTGCTCTCTAATTACATTACTTGCTTATTTTTAATCATGCTTGTCTTCTGTGAATAATTGCTCACAGATCTGGTTTGATAAATTATCACTAAAATATTTTTGTAACATCCTTTTAATGAAAAATATTTGCTGATCAAACAGGGCTACCAAGCACTAGAAAAAGATTATTTTTTCTCTTTGAAAAATCTTCTGAATTAAAAAACAGGAAATTTTACAACGAAAAAGATGGGATATATTTGTAAATTTGGGCCATTTAACTGCAACCTTTAAATAGTCCACCCTTTTTATGTCCAAGAAAATGCGAATTGAAAAACTACAATAACCAAGCTGATTTGAAACATGTCTTATCCCACCCACTTTTTTCCACCCAGGAACATAAGGTTCCATTACATAAATCTCCCCATCAAGGGCAAACCGTCCCGTTCTAAATACCACTGATGTAATTTAAAATGAAGTAACATTTGCGCAGGTACACCTTCCTATAAATTCAACATTCCTCATCCCTAACTCATTAGCATAATTAGTACATATAAGCATATAACCTGAACAGGTAGTAGGATGCGGTGCTAAAACAAGATTTGAATTTAGAATTAATTGATTAAAACTTGTTTTGCAATGATGCTTCATATCAAGTAGTCAAAATACATGTTATATTGATATTTACTTGATTTAAACATGAGTGATATGAAATATAACAGTAAGTTATCAATAAATCATTCACTGGAGCTGTATTTATTACCAACCTAAGCTACTTGTTATCTGTGGCTCTTAAACACCATCATAAATTGTTATTGGCATAAGCTTGTTATTGAATTAGGTACCTACTTATATCTTAACAATGGGAGTTTTCACTGACAAACACGAGTCAGCCATTGTTTATCTTATCTCTGAGTTATTTTATATTGATCTAAACTGCAATCACCTCTGACAAAACCCTCTCTAGAATTTATATCCTTGTCTGTGAATGACATAGCGCTCTTGCTGATAACACCCGTTAGGTCTCTTAAGTATCTGATGTAGTTAAGGTTCAACCTGGCTCTCCCTGGTTCATAGGTGTACACTCGGTTAACCCTGAACAGTTGCAAACTTACCTTGCACGTTTTTACTATGGTGTAGCTTAGTAGATAGGGCCATAGTGTAAATGGAGTTTACATTTATACTCTACCACATTAAGGTCTAATCACATTAAAGAGAATCACTAATAGAGGTCTTGTCTGACACATTATCTCATGGTAGTGTGTCTGTCTACTGAGCTAAGGGTCCCAAGTTTGATTCCAGGCATGACCGAAAAATTTATAATTGGTAAAATTGGTGCTTCCCCTTTTAACAAGATGAATTCACATCTGGTGGGTTGGTTTTTGGGTCTGTTCTAGATTTAAGTTAGTTTTGTAAGTCCATTGCTGATATATCAGGAGGTTCATGTATAGTACCTAAAATAAAAATCTACCTTCACTGTATCTTCAGGGCTAAGTGGTTGACCACAGTTATGAGCTTTGGTTCGATCCCTAGTCATGCTATTTAAGGTATTTACCAATTGTATACAAGCTTTTTATGCTATCCAGCATCCACTTAGTAAAAGATGTACTGTCCTATGTTAAGCTAGTTGGTGTGTCCTGCCATCCAATTGTTATATCGTTGTTTGAGGTGGAGGGAAATAAACATGGCTCTGGTGTGTCTCCTTTATAGAGTGTGTACACTTGCTGTTGGCCCATGGGGCCCCAGTCAAGATCAAGAACCTAGCGGGATGGAGCCCCCTGGCGGAGGCCATCAGCTATGGCGACAGGCAGACAAGTGAGTCAAAATCTTCTCTCTACCTCCTAAACTTTGTATTACTCACCTCTAAAACAATTAAAAATATGTGATCTAACATACTACGCTTGTGATGGACTGGACTGCCAAAGATGGAAAGATCAGGGTTCGATTCCAGTCGTGTGCACTGAGTTTTTTTCCTAAATGGTTTTCTACTCTCTTTCCATGCAAATGTGGATGTATTTCCTCTAAATTAAGCCATCCTAAGCCTTAACCCATAGTGTAATTATAACCTGAACGGGTAGTAAGCCTAAGCTGTGATGCTTAGAAAAAAAATATTAATAATAATAGTATGTGAGTCAACTAGCTTTAGGCGTCACTCCTACAATAGACTAGACTGCCTGAATAAAGATGGTGTTAGAATCACAGTCTGGTGTTCTGAGGGTGGTTTTTACTAAATGCTTTTCCACTATCCCACCAAGCAAATATGAGCACACTTGGTCTAAATTCAACCTTCCTCATCCTTAACACAGCGTAATTAGTACATACCCAAACAAGTAGTAAGACTGTGGTAAAAAATTAGTGCATGTGTACCCAGCGAGATATCTCATGGTCAATATCTAAGTTAACACAAGATAAGGTGTGTATACTCCATTCACGGTAGGAATTACTCTCTGAAAGGTCTTTTTTCCTACCGTTATCCTACTATATAATAGATTTCTGGTAGGGGAAAAGGCCTTTCAGAAAACAATTCCTACGGTGAACAGACTTTACTGTGTTGGTGCCTGAGACCACACATGTTATAAACTCTGAACCTCTTATATCCCACATGCTCCTGCAACTCCGACTGGCCCACTTTCTAGAGGCTTGTTGGCAATCTTCCAAAGCTCTGGAGGACAGTAACAATGTAAGAGACCTTATTGCAGTTTTGTCGCTGGTGCGCAAGTTGAAGCAGCAGGCGCGCGAGCAAATGGAGGAGCGCAGACCTAACTTGGTAGCTGCCCTCAACCAGATGGGAGACTTCTACATGGAGCTCAAGTGGGACTTCCAGAGTTGGGGTAAGTTGTCACTCCCTGCACCTTGTCGGAACTAAATACACGTCCTCACTTATAGTAGTACACACACCCGCACCAGTGGGCATGCAGGCTAAGGTGTCAGTTTCGTCTTGTGTGGTTTGCTGGCGACAGGAAGATCTGTGTTAAAATCCTGGTCAGCTGAATTTTTTCTCATAAATTTTTGTTTGAAAAGTTGAGTTAGTATATTTCTTCTTGATGAGGTCTCAACAACTGATAAAACTTGATCTTGACATGACCTTTCCGCTCAGTAGTTGGATTAATTCTGCCACTTGTACAATCATAGTAATAATAACTATAATAATTGTACAAGTGGCTGCGTTATCTGATAGCTCGTGATCTTAATAAAAAAAATCACAAAATTGTAGCCGACGATTTCTGCACGTCCATCATAGACTCTGCTTTAAAATATGAGTGAAGAATGACCCTGGCCACGGGACGATTCCTGGATAGCTCAGTGGTTAGAGTATTGGCGTACTAAGCCAAAGATCCCGGGTTTGATTCCCCTATTCAGGTGTCATTTTTCAATGTTCAGCATATGATATCTAGATGGAGAATTCCTCACTAAAAAGCATAAATAATAGCTTCGGCTATTTGAGTCTTGATTGAACTTTGTTAATATTGGATTTCAGTCCCCCTAGTGTCTCGCATCCTTCCCTCGGACATTTGCCACATCCACAAGCGCGGCTCATCAATCCGTCTGGATACGACGCTTGTGGACTTCAACGACATGCACTGGGAGCGGGGGGACATCAGCTTCCTTTTTACCGGGGACCGCAAACCTAGTCAGTCGCTGACGGTTCTAGACAACAAGGCGCAGCTCTTCCAGAGGGTGCGATATGAGGTCAGTGGGATTGACATAGCATGGCTTGAGGTGTGATGTGTTTAACACATGTGGGACAACGCCCTTCGGTGCCTGCATAGTCCAAGGCGTCACTCTCGTGGTATACTAAACTGCCAAAGATGGCTTGAGGTGTGATATGTTTAACACATGTGGGACAACACCCTTCGGTGCCCGAATATTTGAGGCGTCACTCTTGCTATATACTAGACTGCTGATAACTGGAATATCAAGGCTATAATCCCTGTCACTTATACTAAAGGTGAGTTTTCACTCTATTTTCACACAAATGTAGGTATACTTACTCTAAATTTAACCTTTCTTACACCTAACATTTTTGCTTAGTATATGTGCATCCAACCATATACCTTTGGTAGTAAGATATGGTGATAAAATAAATAAATTAGTAGATAGTAAAATGGACAGGCTATCGATGGATTTATTAGTGGATAGTAAAATGGACAGGCTATAGATACATTTATTAGTAGATAGTAAATGGATAAACTATACATACATTTATTTAAGTCTAAATTATTTTAGTGTGATGAAAATGATAATCAAATTTTACAATAATCCAACCTTCCTCTTTGCATAATTTTGTTTTATTGATCTATGTATATAAACTTTGATTATCGAGGTTGTGTACATGGTTTTGGCACTGCAATCTATTGATGAAATTAAGAAACCAATTTAAAGATCATAATGGATGCTCACCACAAATGTTATATATGTAAACTTTTGCATAATAAATGAAAATTACATTTAAAAATAAGATGTATAAAAATGAGTTGGCCCAATGGCTAAATAATTTTATAGTAAAGGAAATTTATAGAACTAAAGAAAAAGGAAAAATAAACTACTAAGAGTAAATTTGATGAAGAAAGCCCACCTAGGGAAAGAGGAAAAATNAGGAAAAATAAACTACTAAGAGTAAATTTGATGAAGAAAGTCCACCTAGGGAAAGAGGGAAAAATGTGGAAAGAATCCAATGCACAAAGATGACATCTTCCTTTCTTCTGTCTTATATAGTAGAATTAGTCACACATACATTTTAACACAACTTTTTAAAATTCAAAATGGAGTAATCCATTGTTTGTGTTATTTGTACTATCTCTCTTCTTTGTGTCTGATAAAGGCAACAGTGCCGAAATATTATTTTATTTGTGTTAAAATGTGTGTGTGACTATTTATACTATAAAAGACAGAAGAAAGGAAGAAGATGTCACCTTTGTGCATTGGATTCTTTCCACATTTTCCNTTTCCCTAGGTGGGCTCTCTTCATAAAATTTACTCTTATTAGTTTATTTTTCCTTTTTCTTTAAATAAATTTGAAAATAAAAGAATTTGTTCGAAAACCTTAAATTTCACATATAAATATCGTTATTGTTTTATAATGTGAATTTAAAAAAACATGTAAGAATGATTAATTCGAACTTAAAACCTGTTTTGATGTTTTGAATTGGATTTATCATGTGTTCTTGAAAATAAGTTGTCCTAAGTTATCGCTGAAACACACCTCCTTGATCTCGACAGCGGACCATTCTATGGAAATGTTAATCACAAGCTCTTGACTACCCTAAATATAAGACATTTATTGAATGACCCCTTCTTGTGTTTGCTGCCCAGGAGACTGAAATGGAGATAGAAGATGAGGTAGACATCTTGATGAGCAGCGACATCATGGCCGCCCAGATGTCAACAAAGTCCATCACCTTCACCAGAGCACAAACTGGATGGATATTCCGTGAGGATAGGAAGGTTTGTGCCACATTACATGCCTCATTCTTGACCGCATGCTTCTAGGACATTGGTTTTTAACCTGGGGATTGCAATTTTTTCATTACCCAGAGTGGGAAACCATTTAGGAAAAAATACCCTCAATACACCCGACCAAGATTCAAACCACGATCTGCCTGTCATCGGTAGTCTATTCTACTGTGAGAGTAGTGCCTTAGACCATGCAGCCACCAAAGTGTCCAAGACTATGCGGTCACCAAAGTGCCTCAGACCAAAGTGCCTTGCACTGCTTTTTGAGGTTATAGCTTTGCATCTACTTTTCTTAAAGGAATTTTATTGATTATAGGAAGGTGCAAAATTCAAATGGAAGTGGAAGTTTGTTAAAATGATAAAAACTGTCAAGTTACTCTTTAGGTTCCTTCTGGCTACTAATTCTTGACAATTGCTTGCTGACCTAGTTGGTTATAGTAGCCTTGTGTTTAGTTTCAAGTGGTATTGCTATCATAACATACAAAATACCCACTGGGATCGTTAATTATATTTTAAGATATTTTAGTCATATTCGAATAGCCAATATATAAGCCATAAGCTGGTTTGTGATTTTTTGGACATGTCAGGATTCAACTGAGGGTGATTTTTCCTAGATGGTTTCCCCTTCTCCTGCCAAGCAAATATACATTTCCTCTAACTTCTACCTACCCTACAAGTGTAATCAAATACAGATAGCCCGAACAGGTAGTAAGATTCAGTGAAAACTAGAAACTATTGCCCTAGGAGGTTGCATGAAATCCCGCTTAATGATCACATCACACTAAGATCCAAACCAACGTTTGTAACATCTAGATATACTTGTTCCTGGCTGAGGCCTTACCTTATCAGACAGATATGAAAAGTTACAAGATCAACTTACATCTATCTATATGCCAAACCATATAATCTACCAGCCCATATTTTGAGCAGTTGTCATCACTTATGGCAGTCAATGCGTTAAAAATATTCTTTTAAATCACTCCATTCTTTTATGCGTTTTTACACTATTGAATGATAGAAATGAAGTATGTGGGAAAAAGACCCACAAGGGAGTTCAAGAAAGAGATGAGAGCAGATAACAGAAAGTGTTCAAGTGAGAGGAGAAGAATGAAAGCAATTAAATGGGGAAGAATGGTAGGAGGAAAGGAAAGAGGAAGGTGGAGGCATTTTACTAAACTGACCCGACCACAGGCTGGAAACATTTGTTGACGACAACATTGAACCAAGATATTTTGAAAATAAGTTTTATTTTGGGGAAGCTTTGTACACCCCTACTATCGACCCACTGTTGCGCATGTTCGAGTGTTTGTCTATCTTTGCGTTTAAAACAAAGGTGCTTACACGTGGTTGTTTGCAGGAGATGGTGGGCCCCTTCCAGTCTGACTTCTACGTCATCAACGGGATGCTGCTGGAGTCTAGAAAGAGGCGAGAGCACTTGTCCGAGGAGGACCTCCAGAAGAACAAGGCCATCATGGAGAGCCTAACCAAGGGCAGCACGCAGGGGTTTGACAATAATGGAGAGGTAGGCTCACTTCCGACATTTGGCAAGACTCAATCTCTGCACAAGGGTCATGCAGTCGAGTCTTGATGGTCCGAGTTAAACGAACACAATTGCAAACTTTTGTTTGTAATATTCATTTCATTGTGATAAATCAAGTAATAATCACTTTTGGTTTTTTCATACTAATATTAAAGTTTAATGTGTATAGCAGCACCAATTAGCAAAAATCGATCATAAATTGAGGTTTTTCCAAATTAGTTTTCCACTCACTCCCTCTCCAAGAAAATGCGGAAACACTTCCTCCAAATTAAACCTTAAACATCCCTAACCATAACACAGGCCTGCAAAATTTGGGTTGTTGAAAATTGTTTTTAATGTAATGGGTGATTCTTATGTTTTTTGGTGTGCTGATTTCAAAAATGATCTCCGATTTTCTCTATCACGTAAGGATTTTTCACAAATTGGATATCAAAATATAGAAAAAGGGCTCAGTTTATGTATAATGGTTAAAACTTATTTATTAAAAAAAATTAAATAATAGTTTTATTTACAAAAAAAATAAAGCTAAGCCATTCTCAACACTTACCAAGACTTACAAGTCCTTATACTGCCTTTTTCTTTTATCCTCAAAGCTCCTTTTTGAGCTTTTTCTCTTGTACACAGTTTTCGGCTCTTCTCTGTACAGCATCCAACAGTAGTCTGCCATCATGTTGATGTTCCATCTGCCTTGGTATCTGCGTTCCATCTCCTTGATGTCTTGATGGAATCTTTCCCCTTGCTCTTCACTCAAAGCACCAAGATTTTCGGGAAAGTAGTCCAAATGGGAATTCAGGAAGTGCACTTTCAAGCTCATCGAACAACCCAAGTCCTTGAATTTGATGAGCATGTTTTCCACTATGAACTTGAAGTTGGGGTCCTTATTTTTTCCAAGAAATTTCGTTACAACTTCTCTGAAAGCTTTCCAGGCATCTTTTTCAAAAACTTCCATTTTTGTTTCAAAGACTTCGTCTTTCAGAAGTTTCCGGATATCTGGACCAACAAAAACACCTTCTTTCAGTTTCGCTTCTGACAGTCCAGAAAACTTGTTACACAAGTATTTAAAACACTCTCCTTCTTTTGAGAGAGCCTTTACAAACTGCTTCATTAAACCAAGCTTGATATGAAGAGGAGGCAGGAGGACTTTTCTTGGATCAACCAAGGTTTCCCTTACTACATTTTTGCTTCCAGGTTCTAATGAAGCCCTACATGGCCAGTCCTTTTTAACCCAGTGCTGCCTTCTATCCCGGCTATCCCATTCACACAAGAAGCAGGGGTACTTAGTGTAACCTCCCTGCTGCCCAAGAAGCATGGAAAGTACTTTAAGATCACCACATATAGTCCATCCATGATCATTGTAATTCAGTTTGGTGAGAATTAAGGCTAAATTCTCGTAGCATTCTTTCAAGTACACAGAATGCCCTACTGGTACGGAAGCATATTTGTTACCATTGTGGAGAAGCACTGCTTTGAGGCTTCTTTTTGACGAGTCAATAAAGAGCCTCCACTCGTTTACGTCATACTGTATGTTAAACCTCACCATCAATCCAGGGACATTGCTACAATAAACCAGGTCACCATCTTGAGAAAAGTATGGAATAAAATATTTTTCTCTGTTTCTGAACCATGAGAAAGAGGTACCTGGAGCCAATAAGTTCTTTTCCTTTAGCCTTGATCCTAACAGTTCTGAAGAATCTTTAGGAAGACCCAAGTCTCTGACTAAATCGTTCAATTCAATCTGTGAAAAAAGTTTGGGCTTGCTGCTCTCTGAAACATCTTGAAATTCTTCATCAAAATCATGGGCCTCCTTATCAGAGTCATCGGGAATCTCCTCTAGTTTATCTAGAGATGTAGGTATGGGTATTCCTGGGCCATGAGGTACAGGACGCATAGCCGACGGAAGGTTTGGATATAAAATGTCTTTCTTATTTTTTAAATTGAACCCCTTAACGTTACACGAACAAAAGTAGCAGTCATCACTGTGATTTTGGGGTTCCCTCCAGATCATTGGGACCCCAAAACGAAAAGATTGTTTCTTACCTTTTGACCACTGTCTGAGTTCTTCTACACATATAGAGCACACTTTATGTGGGGCCCACGACTTATCCTGGTCACAAAGTTTCACACCGAAATATGCATAGTACACTTTTTCAACAAAATCTGTAATGTTTCTTTGTTGCTTCTTTACTACAAAGTCCCCACAAATGTAACAAAAACTGTTAGCTGAATTAATACAAGATCTTGAAGCCATTTATCACACTTAAAATCAGATTAAAACCACAAATAAAACTCAACAGCTGATGGAAAAAAACTTGAGCAGTGATTTTACACTGTATGTGACAACCTTGTCTCTCAAAGATTGAGTTGAAACTGAGCAAACATTCAAAGAAATGAAATGAAAGAATGTGGGGAGGGGAAAACAAAAAGGAAGTGAATCATCACTTTTATCCCTTAGTCTTAATATGAAGAGGGGAAAACCAAATGAAGTGAATCATCACGTTATCTTAATCACTGTCTTAAGAAACTCAGTAAACATGTTTCTAAAATTCTCTTTATGACTCATGGCACTGCCACTCATTGTTCCCAAATAACCCCCCCTTCCATCCCTACTTCCCCTCTCTTTTTGAAACCTCTTTATTATAATACACCTTGATCAGATGAAGGCTAATTTTTTTTTTTTAAGATATGAAATTTTTTGCTTAGAAGCTTAATACACAATAAGGGTTGAATATTAAAATCTAAAATTTGAGTTTGTGAAAAACTGCTACGTGATGGAATTTTTGAACTATTTTTACTGAAATCATCACTAAAAAATCTATAAGAATCAGTGTTTAGACTAAAAAAAAAATTTCATTGCAGACCTGTGTAATCATCATCATCATCATCATCATCAATTGTTTCCAGCCTGTGGCCGGGTCAGTTTAGTAAAATGCTTCCATCTTCCTCTCTCCTTCTGCCATTCTTCTTCCTTTAAGTTTGTCCATTCTTCTCCTATCACTTGAACACTTCATGTTATCTGCTCCTCTCATCTCTTTCACATATGCGTACAACCCGAACACTTAGTAAAACATGGTGCTAAAAATAATTGAGTAAATTGTCTCTCAATGTTTTTATTGACAAAGCTTATTAATTGCTGAACCCAATTTTTTTATCAAAGCAAAATCAAAGCTGATGTTTGTTCTAAAGTTTCACACACCCTTAAAGTTGTTGCATATAAAAATAAACTGTTGAACCTTGTTGGTTTTGTAAAATGCTTCTGGTCGTCTCGCGTTTCAGCCAGTGCGTCGGCCGTCGTTAACCCCCCCACCGGACAACCAGATCTCCTGGCTGGAATATATGAGTGCGGAGGCAGGCAGCTACCCCAACCTGGGCAGGAACCTGGTCTATAAGGAGACTAATAAAGCCTTCAAGGCGACCGTCGCAATGGTAAGTGTGGATCCAATGTTGCAGCGGTTTGGAATTTAATTAGAAAAGGAACTAAACTAATTTATTGTTTTTAATAAATAATAATATTTCAATACAGTGCAGTACTCACCTGAAATATATGAAATTCTTAGGGAATTTATATTTGCATGAAAAATCATGGAACTCTCAATGAATTTGGGGTAACTTGGGGAAATTTTTTTAGTATAATGTCCAACATTAATAAAAACCTAATAAAATTGCTTATCTTGTTTTAAATAATTAATATAATACATAAAAAACTCATCTGTTATAATTAAATATAATTACCATCTTATTGATTTGTGATATAGACCATCAAACCCATGATGCACAGTATAAAATGTACTACGTTCGAAACATGAAGAGACTGGTTTGTTCAAGTAAACTGGTCATAATTAACTCTAAGCCTTTGTGTTTCATATGAAGAATATTGCTGTCCAAATTTAAATTAAGTTCATGTCAAGTCCAGGTACTTAATCAATAACAAGAGGACTATGAATCCAACACCTTAGCTCAGTCGGTAGTGTGTCTTTCTACCAAGCTAAGGGTCCCGGTTTCGATACCCGGCATGGCCGAAAAATTTATCTTCTGTGAAATGTCGGTTTAACCTTTCACATTTATAAATTGATGGCTGGGGACTGGATGTTGTGTCTGTCCTAATCTTAAGTTAGACTATAAGGCATATGAAGCTACAACAGACCTATCAAGCCGGTAGTGGAAAATATACGACTTGAATAAAAAACTGACCACAGGCCGGAAACGGTAATGGATTTAATAGAATTATTACCTGCTTCGGTGGTCGCATCGTCTAAGGCATCACTCTCTTATTAGACTAAACTACCTATGACAGGGAGCACAAGGTTAGAATCTCGGTCAAGTGTACAGAGGTGTATTTTTCCAACCTCGACGCAAATGCTGGTACACTTAATCTATATTCAACCTTCATCATCCCTATGTCACTAGCATAACCAGTACATATGCATATAGCCTGAATAGATAGTAAGACGCTGTGCTAAAAAAATTAAATGATTATGGGTAAAATGCTTTTTTAAGCCTATAAAAATCTGTAATTTGCTTGGATAAACCTGGACTTATCATTGAACATTTCTTTGAGTAGACAACCTCTATTATTAACCCAAAAATAGGAGGCACATGTCTGAAAATGAGTCCACTTTGAAAGAAAACAAATAAATTGGAAGATTTCCGAATATGCAAATAACTAAGAATTGTAAAACTGTACCATAAAATTCAAGGATTAAAAAAAAAATTGTAGCCCCCCCCCCCTGACTAAATTTTTGCATATTTTACTACAGAGATTTTGAAAATTTAATAGTAAACAGGTCTTGTAATGCTTTTTCTCTACATTATCAATTTTTCATTGGTACAATTCTTAATCTTCTTCCTTTGTCACATTTATTTAAAAATAGGACAGAAACTTTTGGTTCTAGTTTGTTGGTCACCACTATTGTTTTCCAGCTCATTGCTAATGGTAGAAGGTGGAGCCGATCAGATTGGCTCGTTTCACCTTTAATGGTAGAAGCTGGAGCCGATCAGATTGGCTCGTTTCACCTTTAATGAGTAGAAGCTGGAGCCGATCAGATTGGCTCGTGGCATTGAAAGTTAAATGAACAAGGTTGACTTAGTGTCAAGTGTGTGGTTGTGATCTGCGCAGAGTCCAGACTTCCCCCTGTCAGTTGACATGCTTCTCAACGTCTTAGAGGTCATCACTCCATTCAAACACTTCAGCAAACTGCGAGAGTTTGTGCAGATGAAGCTGCCCCCAGGCTTCCCCGTCAAGATTGGTGAGTAATGACACAAAATTGAACTCTTGTGCTACCCGCACTAGCGGGCACGTGGTCTAAGGCTTTAGTCTAACAATAGACTGGTTTGCCAGTGACAAGGGAGATTGAGGTTTAAATCTTGGTCGGGTGTTATTGGGAGGAGATTTACAAATGTGCGTTTTCACTCTGGTTTTCCCATCTTCTCTCCAGACCAATGCAGGGGATATGATAAACATGTACTATATTGATTATGTTGCTTCAGTGGTCTAATGGTTTCACAATATTCCAGACTGCAGATGGTTGCGAGATCAGAGTTTTTTCCCCCTTAAATTGTTTTCCACTCTCCATGCAAATGTGGCTACACTTCCTCTAATTTAAATCTGCCTCATTCTAATCATATTTAGGCTATTAGTACATAGGCTTACAACCCAAATGGGTAGTGAGACGCGGAGACAAAAAATATTGATTAATTGCTGACAACGAGTTCTGGTTAGTTAGTATCAGCACTAGTACTTACATCTTAAGTGAACTGTCAACGTTTTTATATTTTAACACTCAAATGGTGCAATCATCACTGGCGCGAACCATCTCCAGACAATTTGAAACCGAGAAGGAAGAAAAGAAAACAATATTATTAGCACCACGGCTTACTACCCGTTCGGGTTATACGCACCCCAAAAGAAAACAATTCTTAATTGTTTGTAGGAGGGAAGGCCACACAATAAACCATTAAAAAGTTGTATTATTTTTTTCTAGGGTCATCAAACTCAATTCCTAGGTAACTTGGATTATTTTTATCATGATTTCAAATAACATGTTTCTTGTGAATGAAATAGGGTTGCTGCATAACTTGAAAACAGACTTTTTGTTAAAAGATAAAAATATAAAGAGTTTAAGAAAAAAAATATTCAATGACATGAACCCGCACGCGAGCTATACCGACAGAGTGATCACAGTCGTTAGTGGTGATAATGCCAACATTTTCAATTGGAGGGTGTCATGTGGTCAGCACAACGAGCCCTTCATTCATTAATCTCAGTTTTCTAGACCAGAGCTGCTACTTATTTATTCAAGTAGCTCCTCATTTGTCCTCACGAGGCTGAGTTTAGCTCTGTTCCTAACCAACAGTCTCATAGAAAAGTTCTGGAAGCTCCGAGGAACAAACCCAAGACTTCTGGATCTGTAACCAGGAACTCTGGCCACTAGACCATAAAGGCGGTCAAAGAGTTTAAGAAAAAAACTGGAAGAAAACAGAAGAATTCATCAAAACAAAAATAATTAACAGAATACTTAAGACATTTAACTGCTATCTATGAAAGAAAAAGTGAAATGATATGAAAGCACGCTGATTATGGATTGTTTACAATCGGTTGTACCCGCTTGTTGAACACACACTTGTAAAGAGCACTTAAAAGATATTATGTTTTCTTTTCTTAAATGTAGTCTACAATAAAATGTTGATAAACATAGTTTCAACCAAAATTATTCCATCATTAAAGTCATATTAAAGTTTACAAACACAAGTTAAATAGATTTAAACTAACAATTTAAAATGTTATTAAATGTTATTAAATTATTACTCTTATAAAATAATTTTAAATGCAATACCTTTTACTCTCTATTATCACAAACTTTTATCCCTGAGCAAGTAATTAATTGCTTTAGTTGAATACAGTAATTCACCTATTTTTGTTTACGAGTGTCTGAATGCAAGCCAACACAACTACATAAACACAAAAGATGAACAGTGTTAAGCCCCTCTGATAAGCATTTCCGATATAGGATTGTGCTTGCTATTTTAGACAAGACAATATTATTAGTGCGAGTTCCGACATGCAGGTACGACTGATTGGAGATTAGCCATTAGAAAACATGTCCTACCACCTTCCTTCTCTCCAATTTTCACCCAGAAACATGGGGTTGAGTATCCACTCCATAAATTTCCCCATCAAAGTCAATAATCATCTTGTTCTATTCTCTAAACACCAACACCTTAACTTTAATACCATCAATTAAAAAAAATTAATTTCGTTCTACTATTCTTGAAATTATCTACACAAATATAAATGAGCTATAAAAAATCTCAAAAATAAATGAAATTTTGTAGGGTGTACGAAGCTTCAAAACTTCGACTTGGCTCTGAAACAAACATCAGCTTCGACTTCACTTTGAAACAAATTCTGGCTTCGAAGTTACACCAATAAAAATATTGACAGTTAAAATACTCCATTTATCTTCAATTATAGCCATTCTTAGCTGTTTTGTTTGTTATAAATTAATATTAATATGGAATAAATCGGAAGTAATTGAATTACATGTTTTGATAGTAACTTGATTTATCAGAATAACATGAAATATTACAAACACTTGTGAAATAAATATTTTCCAAGTAATTTTAGTGCATAAAGTAATATAAATAAACACAAAATAATATTTTTCCTAGTATAAAACAACTAATAGAAAATATTAAAACTTTGATTCGGGTTCGAGAATATTTCATATATTCGATTCGAGTTCACTTCAAATTGAAAAAGTGTACTTCGCACACGCCTAGAGCTTTGTATTAAAAAAATTGATTCCAACTGTAATGAAAGTTCTGCCATTGAAACAAAACAGTAAGACTGCGTTTATATGGAGAGCAACCGGTGACTGAAACACAACGGCAACTTGAGTTGCTCAACAGAGTTCATAGTCTCGGAGTTACTGGCTTACAGGCTTTTTGTACCAAAGCAACGCCGGCTTATAATTAGAGACAATCCTGATACAAGGACTCTGCCTCAGGAATGTCTCATATTATTAATTTCGACTTCACTTTGAATTGAAAAAGTGGACTTTGCACACCCCTACATTTTTATCCTCCCACCCCCAATTCAATGTTGACAAATTGTAAATGCACTCAGAGTGACTTTTGTGCTCAAGTGGATGCGAGTAATAGGAACTAAATGTTTAAATGTTGTGGAATTGGAATCATATTTTAAAGCTGTCAAATATATATATATTTAAGTCTATTAAATGAGTTTTGAATAACCAGTTTTGGCTCATGTGTTTCAGATATTCCTATTCTACCGACTGTGACCGCGAAAATAACATTCCAAGAGTTTGCTTTCCGCAACGATGTCAAACCAGAACTGTTTGAGATCCCCAAAAACTACGTCGAAGACCCAACAAGGTTTGTCAAGGACTGGTTCATGTAACTCTTCCACCAGGACCTTTAAATATCACAGTAAAGAATTGTTACCTTGACTTATAGTATGTTGACTTACAACACTTTGTTTTATGGCATTTTGACTTACAACACTTTATTTCATGGCATTTTGACTTACAACACTTTCTTTCATGACATTTTGACTTACGATACTTTGATTTATGACACTTTGACTTACGATACTTTGTTTTATGACACTTTGACTTACAATATTTTGTTTTATGACACTTTGTTTATGATACTTTGACCTACAACACTTCACACTTATGACACTTCACACTTATGACACTTCACACTTATGACACTTCACACTTATGACACTTCACACTTATAGACACTTCACACTTACGACACTTCACACCTACGACACATTTCATTTGTTACTATTTTCTGAATTTAAGATACTTGCTTTGCATTTACAACACCTTAGTGACATGGCACTACCTCTTGCATCATTGTCCAGTGATTTTTATGGTTACCTTTTTTCAAAATACAAGGCATACATTGTTTATTCTCGTTACAAATGTGCTTTTTACAATATTTAGGTCCGCATATGACAATTTCAGATCAATACATGTTTCGATAAGTGGGAAAAATGCATTGCTTCACGTTATCACGATTCTATAGCTAAGGCAATGGTCTGGAACCTATACAATTCTAAAATAATTAAATTACATGTTGTGATAATTAGGGGTTTGTGAAGCTTCGATAATATCTATATTGATTTGAATTTTACATTATTCGATTTGATAACTCGAATCAAACCAAACCAGAAAAAAATCGATAAGGTCTTAGGCCATTGGAAATCTCACACTGTGCCTAAATTATGTTAATATATTTTTAATAACAATTCTTATGAGGTAAAATAGATGTTTATCAATTTTTACCACAAAATAATGCACTCTTATTTTTACCAAAAATAGTCTTTATAAAACCTTTGTATAGCCTATAATCGTACCCTTGGATAATAAATAACAAATGTGTTAACTTTGAGGACTATTAATATTTATAATCACAACAGATGGTGCTCTTTACTGCTTGAACGATTTGTATGAACATGTTTAAGAACTTAACATCAATACTTGATAACTTATAGGACTTGGGTCTAAAACTTGTTTTTGTTTCTCTCGCTTTATAATGTGTGACTCTTTTAATTTACATCATTTTAGCAGTTAATTAGGATATGATTTTATTTGATAAGTATTTATAATTTGCTTCAATTCAAACTCAAAAAAACTGTTTTGCAGATATCTAGTGATAATTACTTAATCAGCTTAGGATTAAATATGTTAACTAACTCAAACTTCAATTTGGCTTCAGGTAGGGATGGACGGGAATGACTTTTTTTTTTGGGACGGGAAATTAGTTAAAATAACAGGATTCAGGACCGGAAAGGGAATTTTTAAAATTACTCTTTAGAATAATCTTAGATTTAAAATATAATGATTAATAAACTAATATGGTAAGACTTGTTAAATCTATAATATGATTAAAACCCGCTTTGGTGGCTGCATGGTCTAAGGCACCACTGTCGCAATAAACTAGACTACCAATGACAGGGATATTTAGTTTGATCTTGGCCTGGTGTATTAAGGGTGGTTTTTCCTAAATGATTTCCCACACTATCCACGCAAATGCAGGTACACCTCTAAATTAAATCTTCCTCATTCCTAACACACAAGAGTAATTAGTACATATGCGTAAAACTGGAGCGAGTAATAAGACTCTGTGCTAAAAAAAGATTGCTAAAGGTAGTAAAAACAATAAAAAATAACATAATAAAATGAATAGAAGTGTGTGAGAATAGAATTTTTTTTATCAAATCAAATAACAGAATTTTGAATTAATATCTAATAATACAATTAATAAAATAGTTTGTTTTATTACATTTTTGATGGAAATTATTTTTATTAGTTAATTTCTTTTGAAAATGGTGTTTTATATTTAATTATTTGTGTAGGGGAAAAAATACTACAAAACATAATGTTTGGCACCTCTTCAATTTGCTCTAAGTATGAAACTGCAAAATATTATCTAGGTTTAAATGTTATCTTTAGATTTGACACACCTTATACTCTACTCCCTTTCTGGCTCTTCAACAACACACACGCTGAACCTAAATGGTTGACCTTGGCAAGCTACTTCCTTTCCCCCCTTCCTCCCATTTCCGCAACCTAAAAGATAGAAGAACATATCTGTCCTTCTCTAAATCCTTCAAGCTCTTTCACTTGTTGAACCCAACAAATCACTGTTGATAGACAGAGCACAATAAGTCGTGTGCCTCCCAACTTGTCTTTCTACAAGATGTGGTAAAATAACTCCTTCCCTATCCCAAATATGGTTCCTAAATAACAAAGAAGAAGACTTGTCTACAAAAGAGATTAACAGTGATGAGTCAGCAGTAACTGTTAGAACATGAGCGCCGCCCTCTGTTTTGTTTCTTAGAGCATTAGGTTTTGTTTCCCACCGAAACTTTTTCGGGAAAGGGTCAATCCCGCCTGACCAACGAGAATAGATAAATTCCCAACTTTTTCCCGAGGGTTCAGGATCCTGTCCACCCCTAGCTTCAGGAATATTTCATATTATTCGATCTAACCTTGCTTCAAATTGAAAATAAGACTTAAAACTAAATTTTAGTGATGTGTTAACTTTTACATCATTAATTTTTTTATCATTTCTCAACCATTTAGCTATATCTTATTAATATTTTTGTCTAGGTTTCCAGACTTATGACGTCTTGATCGAATCATGTTAATCGAGATCAATTACCTCCTGTCCCTGGCAAGAATGGTTGGTACTGCCGGCGCATGCCACGGCCAGCTTGCATCGAGACTCCATAAACTCACCGGCGCTACAGATAAACTCAATGGTAGCTTTCACTGGTTTGGTCTGCATACAAGCTTGATTATTTGTAAAATGTCAAGACACAAACTTGGTGCAGACCGCGGCTCGAATGACGTCACTGAAAGACGGGACAGAATGAAATACCGCCACTGTAAAGTCAGGAATCTTGGTAGGATTTCCTCCTCTGAGTACGTCATTAATGGCCGCAGCTGGTTCTCGTACCGGCTAATTGTGATGGAGCTCCCGATGTCACCAAGTCTTGGCGGTGGCTACTCCAGCCATTACGTCCTCTTCATCATGATGCTGTTGCCGTGATGGCAGGGATGTTATCCTAACCCCAAGGTCACATTATACAATAAATTTTTTGTTTTGTCCATTGTCGACGATGTGTGAGTGATCTGGGTGTAAGATATCTTTCAGATGTACTCTACTAGAACCAGTCTTAGTTAACGGCTCGTTGGACGCCCTCTTTCTTCTACCTGGCACAAACACAACTTTTTTAGTGTCAGTCTGCGTGTGTGCGTGTGTGTGTTTATATAAAAAAATAAAACTACCTAATATGTGGTAATGTTGTAGACTAAATGAACTATCATGGAGATTGTAATTTATTGTTCTTTGACTAATTTGTTTAGTCGTTGTCATTTTACATTTTACAAATGTACCTACCCCCTTTGATATCTTTTTTGTGGATGAAAGTCTTTAATGTAAGCTAATGGAGAAATTTCCTTAGTTTTTCTAAAAAACATTTTCTTTTTCTGTCAAATTTACTAGGACTTTTCACCTCTACAAGTCAAGTTTTTTACACCTTTTGGTTAAAGTAAAAAAAAAGCAAATTTGGGTTCGAAACTTACAATAACATTACTAGAATTTATAATTATCCAATGGTGGGAAAAAAAAACACAAAATATTAATTTATTCTTCCCTTTTATTTATTTTTAGCCTACACTTATTTTTATTTACAATTTTTTTTGTAAACAAATTTGGCAAGCACTTTGTTTCTTTAGTTCTATGTATTTGTATTCATATTTTTATTTGAATGTTTAAAAGCTACTTTCTAAATACATAGCTAATATCATCACAGTACTTAAAGACTAAGCTTGGCGCTACAATATTTTACGTGAAACACCCAAACTCTTAACCCTAGCACCGGAATTGCAATAGTTCAGTAACACATGGGGCAAGGAGTCAATATGACAAGTCTTTGACTTAGACTCCTCTATTTTTCTACTGGCCGACTCCAATTCCATAAATAGTTAAAGTATATTAATTAGTAATAAATTTACTGATGATTTGATTGCTTGGGGGGAGAAAGAAGAGGAAGTACAGGAACAACTACAAGAATGGAATGAGGAAGTGAAAGAGTGTGGAATGAAATTTTGCATGGCGAGGTGTGAAGTGATGGTAATGACAAGGAAGAGGATAAGGTTGGATGGAGTAGAGCTGAGAAAAGGACATAACGTAAAATATCTTGGAAGTGTGATTGAGGAGAAAGGTGGAAGTAGAGAGGATTTAATGAGAAGAGGACAGCAGGGGGAGTTGTTCTATAGGTGTGTAAGAGACCTGCTATGGCGAAGAGAAGTGTAAGGAAATGTACAGGATGTACTTTGTACCCAATGTTACACATGCAGCAGAAACATGGACATTGAATGTAAGAGAGACTAGGAAAGTGTAGGCCATGGGAATGAAGTTTGTGAGGAACATCTTTACTGTCACAAGGAGAAACTAGATTAGGAATGAAGCTATCCAGGAAAGAGTGGGAGTACAGGGAGTACATGAGATAATAGGAAGCAAGGCTGAGATGGTATGGTCATGTAATGGGGATGGAAAAAGAAGGGATGCTGAAGAAAATGTTGGAAATGAGGTATGTGGGAAAAAGATCACAAGGAGGCCAAGAAAGAGAATGGGAGGAGCCGATAACAGAAAGTGTTCATGTGAGAGGGGAGAAGAATAAAAGAAATTAAAAGAGGAAGAGTAGTGGAAGGATAAACAGGTGATAATGATGATGATGGTGATGAATAAATTTACTGCAGTAAAATACTCCAATACAGATGACTTTGAGGGAAGCTTTGGCATTGTGAATAAATTAGTCAATTCAAATGAAAAATATTGGTTCTAAATAATAAAAAATGTATAAAATTAAAATGATATAGCTACCATATGTTGTTATAATATTGTAAGTTTTTAATTTAAGCTGGAGTCTGTACATTTTTACCGACTCAGATTCCACAGCCCTGGCAATACATTTAACTAGCTATCCCTTCATACAATTGTAAAATAAACACACCCAACTCTCCAGCCCCCAAAAAACCTGTAGCAAAGTTTGTGTAATCTAATATTGAAGTTAGTACAGTAATTAGGTTTGCAAAATATTTTGTTCTTTGATATATTTTTGTCTTTGCTAGAAATATGAATTTTTTCATAGTAACTTGAACTTCCATTCAAAAATTATATTTTTGCTTAGTTAAAAAAAATGTATTCTTATGAGTTGCGACTTAAAGGCTGCATATATTATTGTATTAATGTTCTCATGTTTTAAAATTATGTATATCTGTATACATATCTATTAGAGATGGCCACTTTGAATTCGCGAACCTTTAGAATCTTCATACATCTTAATGAATCCTTAAAGATATCGTATTGACCCAAACAGCCTTTATAAAATCTTATTGCGGCCTACAATCCCACTTTTAGATAATATGTAACAAATGTACCTGTGAATACTGCATGTAATAGATAGAGCGCTATACATATATCGAAATAGTTGAGAATCACCACAACAGACTAACTGCTTAGGTTCAAAAATGTTTTTTTAAAATAGATTAACTTTGACTCTAATAATAAAAATTTAATTTCAAGCCAAAATGTCTGACGAAATGTAAATTGTCAAATCTTCTATAGCTGCTTCTCTTCACTAATGTTTAGGAGACTTTAGTGGCAGTCTGTTGGTTTCTTTTATTCTATTGTGACTAATAATTATTGAGTGTATTTGTTAACTATGTTTGGTCCCTCATTGTTTTACATTAAACTAAGTTTAAAAATGAGGTGGCCCAATGGATAAATAATTTTATAGTAAAGGAAATTGATAAAACTAAAGAAAAAGGAAAAATAAAGGCAACAATGCCTAAATATTATTCTTTTTGTCTTAAAATTTGTGTGTGACTATTCCTACTATAGAAGACAGAAGAAAGGAAGAAGATGTCACCTTTGTTCATTGGATTCTTCCCACATTTTTCCTCTTTCCCTAGGTGGGCTTTCTTCATCAAATTTACTCTTAGTTTATTTTTCATTTTTCTTTAGTTTTATCAATTTCCTTTATTATAAAATTAAACTAAGTTTGGGATATTATTGAATTTTTAAACTAAAAGACATTATAGAAACACTTTACATTAATTATATAGGATGGGGTGGAAACAATTAAACGATTTATGCTGAGGAAAGTGACGAACAACGTATTGAGGTTTGTCCCAACGTCCGGTGGAGATCACCTCAGTAACATTATTTTCAAAGCGTGGAAAAGTATAGTATGTAATTTGCTTTTATTTAGCTAATCATCATCATCATAATCATCAATTGTTTTCGGCCTGTGGCTGGGTCAGTTTAGTAAAATGCCTCCATCTTCCTCCACCACTCTTCCTCCTTTAATTCTTTCCATTCTTCTCCTCTCACTTGAACACTTTGCCTGCTGAACATGCACATTTTCTAAATCTCACCCATAAAGTAGGGATGGACGGGAATGACTTTTATTTCAGAACGGGACGGGAAATTTTAAAATCACTCTTTAGAATAATCTTAGATTTAAAATATATGGATTTCTAAACTAATATGATAAGACTTGTTAAAGCTATAATATTATTAAAACCCACTTCGGTGGCTGCATGGTCTAAGGCATAAACTAGACTACCGATGACAGGGATATTTAGTTTGATCTTGGCCGGGTGTACTAAGGGTGGTTATTCCTAAATGGTTTCCCACTATTCACACAAATGCAGGCACACCTCTAAATTCAATCTTCCTCATTCCTAACACACTAGAGTAATTAGCGCATAGATGTATAACCAGAACGAGCAATAAGACGCGGTGCTAAAAATAAAAACAATAAAATATTAAAATAAATAGAAGTGTGCATGAATAGAATTTTTTTTATCAAATCAAAAAACTAAATTTTGAATTAATATCAAATAATACAATTAATAAAAGTTTATTTTATTACATTTTTGATGGAAATTATTTTTATTAGTTAATTTCTTTTGAAAATCGTGTTTTATATTTAATTATTTACATAGTGCAAAAAATACTACAAAACAATGTTTGGCACCTCTTCAATTTGCTCTAAGTAGGAAACTGCAAAATATTATTTAGGTTTGAAACCTGTTAAAAGTTACTTTTCTTAAATGTTCTCTCTAGGTTTGACACCCCTCAAAGGTGATTGTTTGCACCTCTTATACTCTACTCCCTGGCTGGCTCACCAACAACAAACATGCTGATATCTCATAAATGGTTGACCTTGGCAAGCTACTTCCTTTCCCCCTTCCTCTCATTTCCACACCCCAAAAGATAGTAGAACATATCTCTGTCCTTTAAATCTTTCAAGCTCTTTCACTTGATGAACCCAACAAATAACTGTTGATAGACAGAGCACAATAAATCATGTGCCTCCCCAACTTGCTTGTCTCTACAAGTGGTAAAATAACCCCCTCCCCATCCCAGTCAACAAGTTTGCTAAATAATAAATAAGACTGTCTACAAAAGAGATTAACAGTGATGAGTCAGCAGTAACTGCTAGAACATGAGCGCTTCGCGCCCCTTGTTTTGTTTCCTAGAGCACACTGTTTTGTTTCCCCACCTTGGATCCTGGCCATCCCTACAATAAAGGTATTTTATTAGTATAAAATTGGTACTTACATGAAATTTTTCTCTTTAGCATGATGTATTACTTAAATTAGATATATTATTATACAAATTTACTAGATTTATTCAGACACTTTTTTAAAAATTCTTTCACAAACAAATATTTTTTGTTTACTTTGACATTTAGAAAAATAACCAAACTAATAGGCCTAGTTTGTTTATAAGATTTCTACCTTGTATGACATTCATAAACATGGATAATATGAATGAAACAAACAAAAAATAACTAATAATTTGTTATATAAGTTCTGACAAAATAAAATTCATTCTTGAACAAACCTGATTCATTTTCTGATGCAAAATTGGGATCCAATTCTGAATCATCAAAACCTTCATCACTTTCATCTAAATTATCTTGTATTTTTTCAGAAGTTAAACGCTCCATAAGCTAGTCACTTTACTAATAAAATAAACATTCAATACAATTAAAAAGTATTATGCTGCAAACACAATTTCACTAACGAAGTAAACAAAACAAACCTCTAAACTTGACTGAAAACACTCATAAGATTATAGAGCAAAGAGATTGTATTTTTAAAAAGCAGCATATCTCTTGGCAGAAGTATACACTAAAATAATTAAATAAACCGTTCCCTAATAATGTACTGTAGTAATATTACAATGGATACCATTAAGAAGCATGAAAAAGTAGCCACAGTAATATTACGCCGCCTGCAGAAATCTAAAATCTCAGAATGTCGTAATATTACGATGTTAGCAGCCAAAGTGTTAACACCGTTTGTTATCTGCACCTCCCATGTCTTTTTTGGCCTCCCCTGCGGTCTTTTCCCCACACGTTCTATTTCCAACATTTTCTTCGGCAGCCTCTCTTTTTCCATCCTCATTACACGCCCATACCATCTCAGTCTTGCTTCCTCTACTATCTCATGTACTCTATTACATGCCCATACCATCTCAATCTTGCTTTCTCTACTATCTCATGTACTCCAACATCCTCATTACATGCCCATACCATCTCATTCTTGCTTCCTCTACTATCTCACGTACCCCAACTCTTCTCTGGATAACTTCATTCCTAATTTCCTAGCCATTTAGCTAGTGAATATTTAATTTTCAATCCATTTGTTAAGTTTCAAGTTACTAATTAATTGTCTAATTGTTTTGGCTCTGCCCTGTACATTCCATGCCATTAGGCGATAATTCATTTTATATATATATTTATTTTATTTTTGGTGATATAGCTCTTTTTTAAACATTAATGATATATATATATATATTAACGTAGGGCGCGTGTGACCTGGGAGGATCACGGGGGGCTGGCCACACGTCACCGTGTAAACCACAAGTTCTTATGAGGATATTGGGGTATTTTGCAGGTTAAATATGAATTAAAATACTCGCAGATCACCCAAGATTTCGATTATTAAAAACACCACTCAAAATAAATTCACAGATTTAAATATACAGATAGACAACTCAACAAATTAAGTAGTCAAAGTAATAGTCTGTAAATTAATAAACAAATGAAAACACAATAAATAAAATAACGCTGAATTAATCATAACTAAGCAGTTCACTTAGTTAAGTAATACTAGTAATTATCTTTAAATGAATAAATAATTGAAAACACATAAAATAGAATTACATCAAATCAAGTAAACAGCTTGTTGAAAAAAAATACTGAATAATTAGTTAAGTATCCAAATATCAGTTTCTTAAAATGTTTGTTCACAGTACAATCTACATTCAATGTTAAAGACACTCACGGCACCCCACTATTGGTCCCTGTGCCATACAAACTAGATCGACACGCGTCACATGAACACTAGACTCGCTGGTCCACTCCCGAGCATGTCATCTCACTCGCGGATTGAGAACCAAGAACTGAGCACACCTGGCTATCGCTGCCCGTGTATATATAGGGGTGTTCCCAGCTAAGGGTCTGGAATCCTCCACTTCTAGAATACTGGGTCACAGTTAAAAGGACCCAGACCCTTCCAGACGTGTGCCACGTCCTCCCCCTCCTATCCCCTCTAATCCCCCAGTCAAATGAGAAGGCCGCTGCCTACCTGCTAGACAAGGAGGGAAACAGAGACAGAGCAGGGAGTGCAGCCAGGGTAAACAGTGAGTGCGGCTGTCCCACTGTTAAACACTAATCTACAATATATATATATATATATATATATATATATATATATATATATAT
>CABFWB010001252.1:142509-174918 GCA_902151455.1 Timema bartmani
TATATACATACACTTTTTTTTACTATAAAGATATAATTAAATTTAAACTTTATTTTACAAACTCTATAATATGAAAAAAAAAAAAGTAGAAATTTATATGTCTGACTGAAGGATAGGCAAACCTTTCATTGTTATAACATCAAATTTAAAATGTTGGTAATAAAACATCAAAATACTATGAACATGGGAAAGCTAAAGGAAATGGGTCTATATAATTACTTTCAAAGTGGATTCATTTTCAGATATAACTATTTTATTCCTTTCAAAATGATAAATAAAATGAATTAGTGCCAAGTGGTTGGAAATTTATAATAAGACGGACGGCGTAGAAACATTGTACAATAACGTAAAATAAGTGATAGTAAAGGAAGACAACCTTAAAGGATAGTTAGATTAGGTCTAGATACAAACAAACACACTTCTCTCTTCTTAAACTTTTACACAAAACACGTTCACATTTACACATTGTTTTAAATTTTCCGAAACATTCCTTTTTCATAAGAAGAAACACAAAGAAAGATATGTTATGGAACTACATACTTCTAGAAGGTGCAGCCTATATTCTCGGGTGGCTTAATTTTGGCTCAATACAATATTTGATATTCTTGGATTCTAAAAAATGGCAAATTCAAGGGATTTGAAATAAAATAAATGTAGTCTTGAAAAAAAATTATTTCTGATTAGTTTTTTCCTTAGACCTATTACGATGTGTTTATCTAATATAAAATTAAATATATTAATAACCAGGTGTTTCCAGTTTGTGTTACAAAGCATCATGGGTCAAAATACATGTCTGTTAGTGTGTGAATTGCAGACACTAGAAGATTCTGCTTTCAATTTTTGGCCAACTTTTGAATTGAGCTAAAAGTTTTAGTTAAACAATTTTCTCGAAATTATTAATTTGCCCAGTTCAAAATGTTGTTTTATTCTTTTCCCTGTATAAAAAATAATTTTTATCACAAAGTGGCATATGTTTTATTTTATTATTATTATTTTTAAAATGTATTTACACCATTCCTAATATACATTTAAGATTAATTTTACCATTTTAGCTCTTGTTATTAGTTAAACTCACTTAACTAAATTTACAGGAGCTACTAATAAGTTTTTAGTTTGTAAAGAATTTTGAAACAGCTTATTTGGATAAACTTTTCCTACTTTTGATTATTAGATGACATATCCTTTGACATTTCATCACCCAAGAATGCAAGTGTTCTATCTCCAAAATAGATAAATTTGAGATATTTGGTGTCTACATTTATTTAGAATGTATATGATTCACCTGTGGGGAAATTGAGACTACTATATAATTACTTAAGAAGATACAAACTTGAGTTGTCATCTAGTAACATTGGTTTTATACACAAGGTCAAACTTCAATGCTCTTTATACAAAAGTGAAAAATTGGACATACACTTGCATTCTTGGGTGACGATTTTCTCTATTAAATGTCTTAGTAATTTTCTTAAAATAATTACACCTAATAAACAAAGTCCAAGTATTTCTTGTGCCCTATGACTCTTTAAGGAAAACTTCTTTTCATAGTTTTGGAGTACAATTTTTGTGCATGGAAAAAAGATAGGGACGAATACAATATGACTTACCATGACAAGAGGAACACAGTTTGGTGCTCTTTACAAAATCTAGTACGTCAAGGTAAGACTGCTACTATTCAGGATAAACAAAGTGTACATACACCCAGCACCCAGTGGCAGCAGTGTAAAGTGTGAACTGTGTTCTTCTTTTCACTATAAAAACCATGTCGTGTTCGTTCCTTTTATATGTTTCTATCCACCTTTCCTGTGCCTTCTTCCAAATATAATACATACTATGAGTATTTTTTTTAAATGCCAATATTTTGTTTTATTTTCAAATCATAAAATGTCTTGTACAGCCGGTGAACGTTGTGAAACCTATAAACTCTGCATTGGACCTTATCTGCGATAGTGAACACTCTCTCTCTTGGTGAGCTTACTCGCACAAACACCTTGGACTTAAACTTTCATACTCGTAGCATCAGATGTGAACTCCATTGGTAGGGGAGGTTTTAACCCCATGATAATAAGCACCAGGGGTGTGTAAAGCTTTGAACACTTCAACTACACTTAGAATGTTGGTCAGCTTCGACTTCGATTCAAAAGTGAAATTCCAAATTTGACGTTCACAAAGCTTCACCAATATTTATGTTAAATTTTTATCATTTTGTGTTTTTATGTACATTACAAATTAATGTTCAGGTGGTAACAAAAATCTCTAGTCAGTTAATTGAGACGGTACGCTTTGATAATATTATTTAATTTATCAGTTTGAAACAAAATATTTTAAAGTTAAACATTTTGTAAATTACATTTGGTGTATGAATTTATAGCAGGGGCTCTAGAACCAAATCAGATCCCGCCTTATGAAAACAAATGGAGAGCTAATTGAAGGAAAATGTAACAGCTCCGGTCTAGAAAAAAGGGATAAACAGCTGAAAGGTTTGTTGTGCCGATCACATGACACCCTCTATCTGCGGAAGTTGATTATCTTCTCCAGCAGATGGCGGCCACTCTGTCGGTATAGCTGGATTGGGTGCTGGTACCAAGGAATATTTTTTCTAGAATATCTCCTTTATTTGACTCGGCTTCCCTTCAAACAAGACTTCACACACCCCTAATAGTCAAGAATCGACTTTGAACTCTTGGCTTTGCGTCTTTTTTTTTTATTCTCTGCCCACCCACCTTCCCTCCAGGATCCTATTAAATGTGTGCAAGTGTGTGTAAAGAAGCAATACAATAAAGTGTAGAATATAAGTAACAACAATAGTTAGTGAATGATGTCTTTGTTACAGGCTCAGTTTTATAATAAAGGTCTATGGTTTTAACAACGGTCCTAGAATTCCTCGACTAAGTAGATGGGTCAAATGCTATACTTCTCAGATTTGAATCTTAAATTTTCATTCAAATCTTCAAACCTTTGAATATTTACAATTTTATTTAAAGTGAAAATATTTAAAATTGTGTTTAAAAAAAATAGTTTAATGCTACTGGCAAATGCTCTTTTGTTTGTCATGTTTATTATGTCATAAAATAACAAATGGAACACTTTTCTAATAAATTAATTATGTTAGTACAATTTTTTTTTACACAAGTCTATAAATATCTCAAATACCACAGGATTAAGGGAATTGAGGATTTTATTGCCCCATTTGTACTAGTAAGTAACGGTCCCCATTCTTTCAAGCTGTTTTCATCACAGCTCATCTGTCAAGGTCATTTAATAGCCTATAAATCTTATGTTTCCTACTTAACATTACCAGTCAACTTTTTTACAGTTTTTATATAAAAAAATTTTTGGGCCCAAATAAAAAAAAATTGCTCCAGTAAATACATAATATAGTTATCACCCCAGGTCTTGAATATTGGCCACAGGCGTTGTATTTGAACAGCAATTTTTTCTCGCTCCACAAAAGCTTTTGTTAAAATAATATTTAGTGACAAATTATTCAATAACTTATAGCAAGTAAAAACTTTTCTTTTTGCTCCAAACAATCCAGTTAGCCTTTTTCACAGAATCTATTTACGGTTAATATGTTGTCAAATTGTCTGAACCATGGGTGATTACTCGTGCCCATAACACAAATTCACATTTGACCGAACCTGTTTTGGGTAAGGCGTCACGCGCAGTAGACTGTATTGCAATTGACGATCCCAGTTGTCTATGCTTGGGATGATTTTTCCTAAATAGTTTTCACGTTTATTCTGTCACTGGTCTGGTCCCTACCACATGGACAGCCCGGATGGATACTAAGTTGTGGGGTACAAATAAATATAACTTGATCTATTAAAAATATGTTAAATGCATCAATAAAAAAGTTTTGCAAAAGTAATGGACTGTAGAAATACATATTAATTAAGAATCTTTTTCATTATGTGCGGAAAGTTTTGCCAAAAAAAATGGACAGCTCAAATACACATTAATTTAGAATCTTTGTCATTTTCTGCGATTATTTTTACCACAATTTAATGTTTAAAGATCAATAATTTATCAACTAGAGCGAAAGCTAACTAATCACTTTTACAGTAAAATATTTTGTAAATTTTATTTGTTTCTGAAGCTAGATAAATAAACAAATATTTTTCTCCTACATAAAAACATTTTTTGATTTGGTTTTAGAATTATTTAGCATATTCATATTAATAAAAGTGAGCACCCTAGCCAACCCCCTAATTTATCTTTGTAAATAACACTTATCGCATACTCTTGAATTGAATTACAATTTATATTTTATATTTGTTAAGAATGGATAGCTTTAGCAAAAACAATTCTCTAAATTACACCTCTTGATCCTATGGGTAGAGAGGAACATTTTCTGGTAATATTTTCAGATGATTGAATCCAAGGCCGTAGCAAGCCAATAATTTCAGGGGGGGTTTGGTGGGCCCATTCCCCAATTGACGGAGGCTAGAAAAAATTCTAAATAAAAAACAGTTCTAGATTTTTATGGCAACATAACCCCCTAACTGCTGAAAAATAGGAACAATTCTAAATATTAAACACCTCTAGAAGCTATCTGAATTTTTTTTTTACGACAACATAACACCATAACTGCCGAAGGCTAGAAATTTTTTAAAATAATAAACACCTCTGGAAGCCCTCTGAAGTGCTTTTTATGGTAACACAGCCCCCTTATTTGTACTTGTACCTTAATTTCGATATTGTTTGAACCATAAATCCATATATATTTTGTTCATAAAATTTCAGNCCTGACTACGGCCTTGATTGAATCCCAGGGGAAGGGGATGGTTTATAATATTGAAGTATTAACATATCTTGTCTACAGTAAGACCTGACGTTAGTGACACATTCAACCACCAAGCGCTGTGGTTGGTATCAGAGCGGAAGAAGAGAACAACTCATTTGAAAATGTTTCTAATGTTAATGTCTTTATGAGAAATTAAACTGAAGTAAAAATTTTTAAACTTTGGATATCTCGAGTTCATTTGTTACATTTAAACAGGTGGAACATTTTCCGTAAAGAAATAAGGAAAATTTTCCATCTCACATTTCTAATCAATGTGAGAATTTTAATATTGTTATTTATATCTGTATTTGTTAATTATTTTGTATGAAGTTTGTTTAAACACAGGTCATGTCACACTTTTTTGAATTAAAGTAAATATCATCATGATCATCATCAACTGTTTCCAACTTGTGGCTGGGTCAGTTTAGTAAAATGCCTCCATCTCCCTCTTTTCTTCCATTACTATACTCCTCTTACTTGAAAACTTAACGCTATCTGCTTCCCTGTCTTTTATTTTTTGTCTCCCTTGCAGTCTTTTTCCTCCAAACTTAATACCCATAATTCTTCTTGGGATTATTTCCTTTTCCATCCTCATTACGTGGCCATACTATCTCACCCTTTTGTCAACTCGTGCATAAACCAAAATAAAACTAAATAGTACTGTAATAATAAGTTGTTTTTGTTTTAACATAGCTATCAAAGGAATGTTGAATGAATTTGTTTGTAAATGATAACTTCACGATTGTTCCATGATATGATTCACAGATCAGTCTATTGTACAGTGTAATTATTGTCAGAATAGCAAATCCTATTGGTCAATACTAAACATTGTAAGTTCTATTTTTGTAGAAACCCTCACTATAAAGATCCAATGCTATTTCATTCAATAATAATCATCCATTTTAAAATGTCACGCAATATCATTATTTTTGTGTTTGCAGCTCGACATAAAGATGCATATGTGATAAATAAAATATACCTTTTCTACACCTTGAACATTTTAGAGAATAATAAAAGAAATATATCCTCTGCTCTCTTCTCCTGAAGAAGGGTCATAATACGACCTAAAAACAATGTTTGTTGTGTTTATGATGTGTTTTAAATGTACATGTTTAGAACTTTAATTTTCTGGTTAATGTGTAGGCCATATTGTCCTATAAATGTCTTGATGTACGCCTAGATCAGTGGTTCTCAAAGTGTGGTACACATGCGACTTTGAGGGGTTACGCGAACGGCTCTCGAGGGAAAATTAGGAAAATGACGAGAACTAAACATGGCAGAGAGCCAAAATTAATGTAGTGTTGAGTTTCCGAGATGACTGAGGGAAATTTTTATCCTTTGATTACTTGATATATTTTGTCATTTGGGCAAGTTTTATAGTGGGGGTACATTAGACTTTAATTCATGACCAAGGAGTACAATATAAAAGCAATTTAAGAACCACTGGTCTCGAGAATATAAACGCTGGTTGTGGAGTTGCCAACAATGACAAAAGCTCACTGTGTTTAGCTGTTAAAGTTGACACCGTCTGTCAAAATTTAGAGCCGGCGAGCACACCCCATGGACATAATTTGTATGACTCACAAAATTATGACTTTTTAGAGTTTATCTTCACACACTTCCAAAAGATTTAGATAAAGTCCATGTGAAAATTTGAATATGAGTCTTGTTGGAGTTTGTATTTGACTCTAAATTCAAAATCTTGATATTTGAAAGTTTGTAACTGATTGAAAATTTCAAATCCAAATATATTAAAATTCCAATTTATTGAAATGTAATTCAAAATTTGAATTTAAAAGTAAAACATTTGATTATTTGACTTTTTAAAGAAGTTAGTTATTTTACTTGAACATATTATTAACTTGTGAATCTCTCTCTTTATCTTTACATATAAATATAAAATACATTTTTATAGCTTAGTATTAATTTTAGATTTGATAACATTAGAAATAATTGATTGAATTTTGATCAGAAACATTTTAACTATAAAATATTTGATTCAAACCATTTTAATCTTGAAAATTATTCTATTAGGATTCGAGTGAAACCATTTGCATTTTAAAATATTCATTTCAGATTTGTTTTGAGCAAGTAAAGATTCAAACTCAATTCATAATTTAAAATCTTGTGTTCACACAGGATTATCTAAAAGGTATGCTGAATGTCCATTTGTAACGAAATCAAGGCATCAAGCTTACCCTATAGTTGGGTTCACTATGTATTTTCGTTCGGAAGTTATGGAGATGGGCAAAGTGACATATTTTTGAATAGCTTCAAAATGGCCACCTTAAATTAAGAATCTTCTGATATCTCAGCTTTAAAATGACATAGAATGTTCATTTTAAATGCTCTTCCGATGATTTTCTAGCTATTTCTAAGTGCCACTGTTTCACCAGTTAACCTCAATACTAACACAACTGCAGCATTCTTTATTTCTTGTTATTTACTTGTATAATATATGCTGTTCACTAGTATTTTCTTATTTCTTTACTCTGCTTAATTCATCATGGATAAAGAAACAGGAACCAACCAAGTCATCCAAGCACACCACTGATTGGAAATTGTGTGTTCTCTGCCAGGAGGCAACCGTCAGTAAAGGCCCTCTTGATGGAAATCCCAAAACAGAAAATCCACGATGTAGTGGAAGAAAGCACAACCTTACAGGATGGAACTTATGTTGAAACGCACATACACCTCAAAAATCTTCACCAAAGAAACATTCATTGAAAAGAAGTTCAAAGGACATCGCAGTTGTTATTCTGATGCCACAAATCAGATATCCATAAATCAAGCAAGGAGCCGACTATGGCACGCCATGTCTGCAGGACGCTATGCTGTGAAAAAAAGTGGACATAAAAGAACAAAAGCTGAAATGGGGAATTCATCATCACCTGCAAAATCGGCACCTTTCATGAGTTCAGCGACAGAACCCTTGACAAAGGATCATGGCTTCTTTTGTCAACAGGATGATGGCCAGAATCTGTTCAACTTACATACATTTAGACGAGCTCTTGAAATATATCAAGACCCAGTCTTGATGACAGGACTAAACTGCACAATTTCACCACATGATGCTCATGTGATTGATGTCAGATACCACAAAGCATGGTGGATGAGACAAGTATTCCATGTCCTGAAGGATAGTGCCTGCAATCAAGAGAAGTCTACACAGGTTGGTCTACCAAAGCAAATAGCGTGCTTGATTAAAGTGATCGACTTTGTTGATTTCCAAACTCAAAACAAGGCTAGGGTGGCAATGATGAAGCATAAGAGCAAATTCCAACTCTGACACGACAATGGCTGAAGGACAATATTCTTTCGGAACTATCACAGTGAAGTCGGTGAGGCAGAAATACAGAAGAAAACATCTGTTCTTTATTTTCCTGAAGTATGTGAAGAAGATATGGTCTACTCTTTCTTGATACAAAATGTCAAATGAAATGGAGGACACGGAAATATACAAGCCAGCTAAACTTGTACACAACAGTGCTACAACATTTGCTACAGAGAATTGGGAGACACAATTTCAGTATCCATCACAAAAGAGGATATTCCTGCTGCTCTCTCTCTCTCTGACAAGGTGGATATTGGTGGGATCTGAGGTACAGCTGGAAATGGAGATAAGAAGTAGGATAGTTGATAGATCTGATTTGAATATAAGTCAAGATATTTATGCTTTCAAAACCAGTAGACAAGTTAAGCACTCGAAAATACCTCTAACACATTCTGAACACCACAATAGAAATCACAGGTTCTAGAGTTGGCACTCACAGTTCATCATACACCAGGAACAAGAAGTTGATTGAACTCCTCCATCAACAGAACTACTGTGCATCATACAGCTGTACCTTGCTTTTAGAAACAGCACTTGCGAATGCTGTTGTGGAAAACACAAAACATTTTGATGGGTTGTATGTTCCATCTTTCCTCAAGAAGGGTACATTTGACGATACAGACTTTATTGAGGGCATTATAGATGGCAAAGGCACAGCACATGGCACAATAACATCAGTGATGCACCAGAAAAAGTTATCACACCAAATATGGAACTTAATAACGCCATATGCCTGATGGTTTTCCCTTACAATTTACCCATTGAACCATGTAATAAAACGAAACCTGGGCTGTATAAGAGTGAAACAGATTTCCAAGTATTTTCAACTGGTATTTCTGAATCATATAAAGTATGCACTCTTGGTTGGATGATTGCATCAGCTATCTTGAGATGAGAAGAAACTAAATCTCATGGCATGATCCCAGACTGGGTAGGTTTCATATCACTTGTGTCATCTTGTAAGTTCCCAACTCAGGTAGGTGTTTGGCTTCTACTGCCAGAGGTAGCACATAAGGGGTCTACAATGCTGACAGTAATGTTGCAAGCATCTAGGTTGAAAAACTTGGAAGTTGATCAAGACCATCCAACTGTTTGACATGGCACTGTACGAAAGGCAGTGCAGTTGGTAGATACAAGAACAGACTTTAAAAACAAAGTTATTCTGAGACTTGGAGAGCTGCATGCTGTGATTATGGCTCTGAGGGCTCTAGGAACCTCGGTAAAAATGTTAGTATTGATGATCCATGAATTAAAAAAGATTAAGATGGGCCTGCTACAATGAGACAGATCCTCAAGTGCAACCTCTACAATAGACAGGAAACCTTCAGCAGTACAGCTTTTGGTGCAAGTGATGGATCAAGATGCATAAGGATTGCAAACAAAAAGCCTGTTAGAAATCTGGTCCACTGCAGAAGCTATTAAAAAACTGGAAAAGTGGGAAGATCATAAGTCATCAAACAAGCTATGTGTAATTCACTGATGAATTACATGCACCAGGTTGACTCAATCCTGTTCTTCGTTACAGCTTCCAGAAATAGCGATCTTACTTTCCATCTAGAAGCTGCAGAATCACTCTGTAAATTATTTTTTGCATTTGATTGAGTAAAATAATAAACAATTCTGGCCAAGGTACATCGCTGAAATGTACGAAATGAAGACGAAGCATCTAGCAACACAGAGAACTGGAACTAGGGAACATAATTGTCACCAAGATAGACAAACTTTTTGTCTCAACATGTGCAGACCACGCCTGTGAAGAAATAACTTAGCATGCAGCAAACTTTGCTTGTGCAACAGGGCTAGGTGAAGATGATGAGGACTGTAACACTGAAATTGCTGACAGTGAGGGTGAAGAAGATGGGGTTTAATATAATAAAGTTGGTGTGTTCTCTAAGGTACAAAAACTGTTAATCTCAATATCCATACATTTTGAACAAAAATTGTTTACTTTTATGATATTAATTTTTACTTTTTGTTTGATATACATCTGAAATTTATTGTTATTTCTTGCTTTTTTTGTATTCTTTATTACTAACTAGATATCATTATTGGATTCCTTAAAAAAGACAATATGCGCTTATTATTTAAATGAATTCTTTATCATTTTAAAGCTGAAATATCAGGAGATACTTATTTTAGGGTGGCTATATAGGCTTTTGTGCAAGTGTAAACATCAATTTCTACATTCCTGATGTTACAAGCTTTCCAAAAATGTGCCACTTTCCTAATCTCCTTAAATTTTGAACTAAATTTCTTTAAATTAACCTATTACTTCACATGTTGATATCAACAGTTGTTGGAAATATGTCTTGAGAATAGCGGTATTAGATGACAAACATTTTAAATGAAGAGAAAAAGTTGTCATTACATTCCAGGACATCCTTGATAGTTATTCAACAACTCTTTTTGAGGTCACCATGTGAAGAAAATTAAACTATGTCTATAGTGGAGAAATATTTTATTTATTTTTGCCAAAAAATGTTTTGATGTAAACATTTCCACACTCTCACCTCAAGGTAACTATTTAGTGTTAAGAAGAGTCCTACAAAATGTGACTCCCTAAATTCTATGGGCAGCCCTGTTAAGATCCTCAACACAATCCTCTTTGATAAATGTCCCTCCTTAATAAACTGAGCCGTGTTTACATGGATAGTGTTGATAATATTTCTGTGTCAACATACCAGTTATATTGGCTTTTAAATCATATGGCACTTCAATACAGACATTTAATTAAAAGTGGAATTTACTGGAAACATACTAAATGTTATTAATGATTTTATTCTTTATTCACTGTCATGGTTGTTGATTGGTAGCACTGCTTTTCAATGATTGGAACTATAGACTAATAAACAGATGCTTTTATTTTTGTTTGTAGGACCTACCATTGTATTTGTACCTATTTAATCATTAATTTGAATATAATATCTCCTCTGCTCTATTTTACTGTCATGTCTGCGAGTATAAGGCGCTAATTTAGAAGCGCTGACTGTCACCAATTAAAAAAATCTCAAATGGTGCATCCTATTTTCCCATAACCGAAAATTTCCTTTTTTATCATTTCTCCACAACTATTAAGATACAAAATAATTTACTATCAAAAAGTTGAAGGACTTAAAAATAAACAACTTTTATTTGACATATTTTATAAAATCAATATTTTCCGGGTTAGAGGGAAGTATATTTTATTTAAATGGAGCTTTCGGAAATGGGGAGTTGAAAATGCACAGAACAAAAAAAAAAATTGGGACATTGTTTATTATTTCATGTTTGCTCTTTGACAAAATGCATTGCTATTTCTTTATATTATGTTTCTATAACAATGTCTCCTAATTAATTTCACATCTTACGAGCTATAAGTAGCAATAAAGTCTGTGGGGTGCACTGTACCATTTATTTTTATTGCCATCATTCATTTTCTTACCCCAATTTATTTTATATATTCATCAAAAATATTTTAAAGTAGTGTTACCAACCTTCAATTATTTTCTGTAATGATTTTAAGAATTAAATATTTTGGAATATGCTGTGGACAAAGCAGGAACCTAAATTTTGGACAATTCTTGTTGAACCAATTTCTTTCATCACCGAGTAGAGCATAATACTGGCCCCAACATTTCTATGGTGCAGTGTATGGACCCTCCAGTTAATAAATACCTTCACGTGGTTCAACAGAAGGGCTAACACCTCTGGAAAAAAAAAGAGGTAAAACACAGAATTTATCAATGAATTAAGAAAATACTGCAAATTGTATTTATTTGCCAGAAAGCTTTAAATATTATCTAACTTATTGATCTGAAAATAGAGTACAACTTTTTACACTTATCACGTTGTTTATAAAACTGTATTATTGTCTCTAACTTCATTTTTTGATAATAATTGTCAAATGTTTGATGACACGACTTTTCGCCAGAAGATTTTTGAGAAAGGAAATTTCTTAGCCCCATATTTTAATCTAAAGTGTGTGAAAAAAATTTAGAATTCCTTCTATAAAAACTGAGTGAATTTGGTCAGTAAGAAAATAGTGGCAACCCTGAATGGAAACGAAAGTCTTCTGCGTTACCGGATAATCCATTAAAAAATAATTTTACAACTTAGTGCTTTCAATTTGGCAACAACGTTATCCTGTTGGCTCTTGTATCTCGATACAATCATAGCCACGAGTCTGTTGGACAGACTCAATCTAACGAGGATACACAAATGACAACACAGCTTGGACACGCTTCGTATCCGCACCGATGTGCGCAAATGAAGGTGACAGTCTAGTATAAATTTGTCTGTGACGAGGAAGTAATGGCCCGGAATTTTGGTCAGATTTGTTAATATGGCTTTTTCAAAATGGTTTCCCTCTTCACACACAAATCAGGGTACATTTATACTACCTATCTACTATCTTTCCTACCCCAATAGTGTAAATAAGTGAAAAACCTGAACGGGACATTTACACTAAAAACATCTTCACTACTGTTTTGAACTGGTCATACACTGCATCACAGCGACGATAAAATGTTCAGTAACTCATTGATTGATGAGAATATAGTTGTAGCCCACAGTTGTTTGTTGTACAAATGTTAATACTTGTTTTGTTGGCAACACGTGAAGATGTGACTCACATGATACCATCCAATATATAATATGTTCACATAAGTGTGTTGCAGGTTATATCATATTGAAATGTTTGTAGATCTTTTTGTTTTGTGTTGAAAATACAAGTACATTTCTCTTTGATAATATCTCTTTTAATTAATTTAATTATTTGATTATTAGTTTTAATTACTTCCTGTCCCTGCTGTTAGTAGGGACTCTGTTTGCCACTAACATGACTTGACCTCTAATGGACCCAAGATGAGGTGTAAGGTCTCATCCATAAACCATCCAACACTGTGTAGAGGGGAGAGCTTTAAAGTATACATGGTGTTACATGGGAAAGGTCTAATATCTACATGGTGTTACACAGGAGAGGTCTAATGTATACATGGTGTTATGTGGGAGAGGTCTAATGTCTACATTGTGTTACATGGGAGAGGTCTAATGTCTACATGGTGTTACACAGGAGAGGTCTAATGATCTACATTGTGTTACACGGGAGAGGTCCAATGTCTACATTGTGTTACATGGGAGAGGTCTAATGTCTACATGGTGTTACACAGGAGAGTTCTAATGTCTACATTGTGTTACACGGGAGAGTTCTAATGTCTACATTGTGTTACATGGGAGAGGTCTAATGTCTACATGGTTTTATACAGGAGAGGTCTTATCTCTACATTGTGTTACACGGAAGATGTATAATGTCTACATTGTGTTACTTGGGAGAGGTTTAATGTCTACATGGTGTTACATGGGAAAGGTCTAATGTCTATATGGTGTTACATGGGAAAGGTCTGATGTCTACATGGTGTTACACAGGAGAGGTCTAATGTCTACATTGTGTTACACGGGAGAGGTCTAATGTCTACATTGTGTTACATGGGAAAGGTCTAATGTCTACATGGTGTTACACAGGAGAGGTCTAATGTCTACATGATGTTACATGGGAGAGGTCTATTGTCTACATTGTGTTACATGGGAAAGGTCAAATGTCTACTTGGTGTCACATGGGAAAGGTCTAATGTCTACATGGTGTTACACAGGAGAGGTCTAATTTCCACATTGTGTTAGAGGAGAGGGGAAGGTCTAATGTCTACTTGGTGTTACATGGGAAAGGTCTAATGTCTACTTGGTGTTACACGGGAGAGGTCTAATGTCCACATTGTGTTAGATGAGAGGGGAAGGTTCATAAAAGGAAATACAAAGTGTTTGGTGGGTTATATTTATTTAGTACCGCGTCTTAATACCCGTTCGGATAATACGCTTAAGTACTAACTAAACTAATGGGTTAGTAATTGGAAAGGTTGAATTTAGAGGAAGCGAACCCACATTTGCTTGGGGGAGAGTGTAAAACCAGGTGGATTATAGATGAGGGGTATAATTACTCGCACCTTAGCTGCTGATTAACTATAATTAATAAATTCATCAAAAAGGTAATTAACGACCCATTCTAATCAGCATAGATTGGGAGGGTTAACTTTTTTTTCAGCACCGCGTCTTACTACTTTTTCGGGTCTTACGCTCCTGTACTAATTACACTAACGGGTTGAGGATTAGGAAAAGCTTAATTTTGAGGAAAAGAACCCGCATTTGCGTGAAGCAAGAGTGGAAAACCGCTTAGGGAAAAACCACCTTTGGTGCACCCGACCGGAATCGAACCCCGTCCTAGGCAGTCTAGTCTAATACGAGAGTGGCACGTTAGATCACGTGGCCAACTAAGCGGGTTTGTCATTAACTGATAAAACACCTGTGGTTGAATAAGTTAACATTAAATTACATGTTGATATTTAAAAAACAAAACTTTGTAGTTAAATTTGTTCATGCCATTTACTTCTCTGTCATAGATTTGAAGCGTTTTGTCATTTTACAAAGAAAATTCCTTGACAAGAGTCATAATTTAAATTTTCTCGGCGTGATGTAAAGTTCACATCTTTGTTATCATCACACACTTGATATAATTGGATATCCATGTATAAGATTCCCGGAATATCTTCATAAATTGTTTGTTTATGATGGAAAAACAGCAGCTGTGCAGTCTTTGATATGTTTTCCCGCGGTTCACTGATCAAGGCTGTCTTATTTTATTTATTGCAGTTCATTTTAATTTAAAGGAAATATGTAAGCAATAACAAAATATAATAATTGTAATTTGATAAAAAATAATTTTATGTTTAGCCATAGATAATATCCACAAATTATTGCAATTAATATTTGTTTAGCATTGAGATGGCCCACTGGCTAGATAATTTTACATTTATGGAAATTGATAAAAATAAAGTAAAAGGAAAAATAAATTAATAAGTGTATATTTAACTAAAAAATCTCATCAAGGGAAAGAGGAAAAATATGGTTAAAAATCCACTGCACAAAGGTGAACTCTTTCTAGAGTATAAATAGTAAAACACTCATTTAAACCATATTGAATAATATTTCAGCATTGTTGCCTTTATCAAAAAAAAGAGAAGAGGGTATACATTTTACACAAACAGTGAATTATTCCATTTTGAATTCAAAAAGAAACTGTTAGAAAAACACTGACACTAACAGTTTTTTTTTTAAATTCAAAAATGGAAGTAATTCAGTGTTTGTGTAAAGTGTATCCCCTCTTCTCTTTTTGTTTGTTAAAGGCAACAATGCCGGAATATTACTCAATTTGTGTTAAAATGTGTGTTTAACTATTTCCCCTATGGAATACAGAAGAAAGAAAGATGTCACCTTTGTGCTTGGATTCTTGCCGCATTCTTCCTCTTTGCTACGTGGGCGGGCTCTCGTCATTAAATGTACACTTTTTAATAGCTTATTTTTCCAATTTTTTTTTATCAATATACACTATTAATAATATAAAATAAAGTAAAAAATGTCACCAAACGCTGTATTAAACATTGAAAGGAGGTTAGAAGGCCAAGGCCTACACGCCAGAAAACTGGGATAACTTTGCCCTTCTATCCTCTTTACAATGTTTAATTTCATTATATTACTATTATAAAATGAAATTTGTATTTAATATCGATGGTTTCCATTCACAAATGGTTATTTAAATTAGACATGAGCCAAATCCTCAATTTTAATATTAGGATCTTTATTTCACCCATAAAACCACCAATAAACAGTAAAACAGATCTTAAACAAATTCTGATTCAAAACGGGATAATTTTTTAAATCTGATATTCTCTCAGATTTGAGGCACCCATACCCTTTTTAAATATATGTTCAACTCACGTTTCCACCCACATCGGTGGCCGCGTGGTCTAAAGGCGTCAATCTCGTATTAGACAATACTGCCGATGATGGGGAGATTGGGGTTCGAATACCGGTCAGTTGTACTGAAAAAGTTTTTCCAAACTGGATTTCTACACTCCCTCCACGCAGAAGCGTGTACATTTCCTCTAAATTCAACCTTCCTCATCCCTAACTCATTAGCATAACTAGTACATATGTGTAAAACCTGGTGATAAAAAAACAACGCAAAAAAAAACAACACGTGAAGTTAGAAACGTCTATTTGTAAGAATTTTGGGTATAGGGCCTACAATATCTCGGTTTGGGCTTAGACCTTTATACCGGGTGAGGCATTTAAGTTAGGACACCAGAAGATTCTGTAAACGAAGCATTTTATAGAAAAAAAATGCTTCGTGCAAAATATTTTTTATTTTAAGGGGGAAGAGAACAGCAGTGTTTATTTTTGATTCAGTGGACGTATTCAAGGTCAACTTTGTTTTTTTAAATGAAAACCTATTATTTTAATAACATAAAATGACATCAAAATATTTTAACTCGAATTTTTTATTGAAATTTTTATTCGAGAGAATGTTATTATATTGAAAGTGTATCGGTGTTAATGAACATCATTTTGAACATTTTACTAACATAAGTTTATAAATAATATTGCATTTAACGTAATAAAGAATCATATAATGTAATACAAATTTCTTGAACTAAAAGTTTTATAATAAATTAAGAGCCCAAATATCTTCAAAAATTCATGTTAAATAAAAAAGAGTTTCAAGCATTTTTTTTGTAGAATAAAATGCCGCTAAAAATTATAGGTTTTCATTTAAATAAAGCAAAGTTGACCTTGAAATAACCTTTAAGACTTCCACCAAATCAAAAATAACCACTGTTGTTTTCGTTCCTCCTCAAAAATAAAAAAAAACTTTTGAACGAATCAATTTTTTCTAAAATGCTTCATTCTCGGGATATTCTGGTGTCTCTTAACCTAAATGCCTCACCCTGTATAAAGATCTAAGGGATGTTGAATGGGGGATGAAACGAGTATTTGTCAGCCATTACAAGCATCAACCCAGTTGTCCTCGGATGTGACTGTCGTGTTTACACTCTCAACACGGCTTGAACTTTGACACGCTCGTGTAAACTCTCGTCTGTTTTTATCTGGGTCAACAAACACGTCCGTATTTGTGGGGAATTGTTGGGGGCTTAGGAAAATAATATGATGACCCCATTACTCAACAGTTTGTTCAAACTCCTCGAGATTTGTGTCACCTGTCTTGACTTTGAACCGCGAGCAGTACAACTTTGACCCTCCCATAGGTATCGACTAAATGGACCAGAACCGTGGGAAGGGGTTGGTTATTAGCGCCGCGTCTAACTACTGATCCGAGCTATTACGTTGATGTGTTAGGGATGAGGAGGGCTTACATTTTAGAAGGAGTGTACTCGCATTCGAGTGGACGTAGAGTGGCAAACCATTTAGGAAAAAATACTGTCGAAACAACCAACCGGTATATGAACCCCGATCTCAGTCTGTTTGACCACTGAAGCGGGTTCACCGAGTACTGATTTATTAGTACGTTCAGTACCAAATAGCTTCTAGAGGTATCTAATTTTTTTTAAAAGGTTCAAACGAAGACTACTCAAAAAATCTTCAAGGGGCACCCCTTTTTTAAACACTGGCCAGGGTCCACCTTTTTCAAACATTTGCCAGGTCCCCCCTTTTCCGAACACTGGTCAGTGCCTCCTTTTACAAACATTGGCAAGCTCCCCCTTTTTTAAACACTGGACAGGGTCCACCTTTTTCAAACATTTGCCAGGTCCCCCCTTTTTCGAACACTGGCCAGGGCCTCCTTTTACAAACACTGGCCAGGGCTCCCCTTTTTCAAACTTTGGTCAGGACTCCCCGTTTTCAGACACTGGCCAGGACTCCCCTTTTTAAAACACTGGCCAGGGTTCCTCTTTTTCAAACATTGGCCAGGGCTCCCTTTTTAAACACTGTCCAGGGCTCCCCTTTTTCAAATATTGGCCAGGACTCCCCGTTTTAAACCACTGGTCAGGACTCCCTTTTTAAAACACTGGTCAGGACTCCTCTTTTTTAAAACACTGGCCAAGGGCTCTCTTTTTTAAACACTGGCCAGGGTCCACCTTTTTCAAACATTGGCCAGGGCTCCCTTTTTAAACACTGGCCAGGGCCCCCCTTTTTCAAACACTGGCCAGGGCTCCCCTTTTTCCAACACTGACTAGGGCTCCCTTTTTTTAAACACTGGCCAGGGCTCCCCTTTTCAAACACTGGTCAGAGCTCCCCTTTTTCAAACACTGGCTAGGGCCCCCCTTTTTCAAATACTAGCCAGAGCTCCCCCTTTTCAAACACTGGCCAGGGCTCCCCTTTTTCAAACACTGATCAGCGCCTCCCCCTACCCCACCTTTTCAAAAACTAGCTAAGATGAGGTTTATTCTCTGTGGTTGTGAGGTCAGAGCCACGCTACATAAACCCGGGGGATATGTTTTCCTCCGAACGAACCTACGCCCGATAGGAGAGGATTGTTTGACGGTGACCCCCTTGGGCGCTTGCTAGTTTAATACTGACAGATGAGCTACTTCCTCAGGGGGGAGTACAGTCGCGTGCACGCTCACAGTCACCTGCGGGGGAATCCCTAGGGTACAGTCACGTGCATGGTTACTGTCACCTACGGGATAATCCCTAGGGTACAGTCACGTGCATGGTTACTGTCACCTACGGGCTAATCCCTAGGGTACAGTCACGTGCATGGTTACTGTCACCTACGGGCTAATCCCTAGGGTACAGTCACGTACATGGTTACTGTCACCTAATTGGGAATCCCTCGATGTAATCTTCCAGGGAACTGTTACGTATGGCATGAAATATATTGACTGAACTGTAGAAATTGGGTAGAAAATTACTGAAAAGTCTCATATATAAGGGGTAGGGGTTAGGGGGAACCTACCTTCATTGCCTTGTGGAGAAATCTCCCTCTATTCCTTGAAGAATATTTAAAGACATAATAAGGTGTTGAAGATGCTATGGACCCCGTTAAGTTAACGGCCTACGTGTTAAAGAGGAATAAAAAAGCTATATTTTAACTATCTTTTCGTTGGGAGAACGTTAGGGAGGATGAGGGGGTTGTAACTCCATAAATCACTCCTCTCTCTACCGCCATATTTTTGAGAGAATGCGTAATTTTCTAACAGCAACACACACCCACTTAGTATCAATGAATTTATCATCATAATCAACAACTGTTTACAGCCTGTGGCCGCTCACTTTAGTAAAATGCCTCCATCTTCTTCTATCCTTCCACCATTCCCTTCATCCTTTAATTACTTCCATTCTTATCCTCTCACTTGCATAATATCTCAATAAACTAAAATAAACATTCCATGGCGTCAGATAGTATTCGAGCCATAACCGAGCGAGCAGCCGCCGTCTGTTGGTGAAGATAGTGCCAACCTTTCCTGATAGAGGGTGCCATGTTGTCAGCACAAAGAGCCTTCCAGCCGTTAATCTCTGTTTTCTATACCGGAGCTGCTAGTTAATTATTAAGGTAGCTCCAAATTTGTCCCCACGGGGCTGAGTTTGATTCCATTTCAGTCCTAATTCACAGTAAATTATGGAAGTGCCGGGGATCGAACAAGGGGCCTCTGGAACTGTAGCCAGGATCTCTGACCACTGGACCAAAGAGGCGGTGTTGCCTCATTGAACACGTACTTAATATTAAGATACTCGCTTCGGTGGCCACGTGGTCTAACGCGCTACACTCGTGTTAGACTAGACTGCCGAAGACGGGGAGATCAGGGTTCGATCCCGGTCGTGTGCACTGAGGGTGGTTTTACTAAATTGTTTTCTACTCTCTTTCCACGCAAATGCAAGTTTATTACCTCTAAACTAAGACTTCATAATCCCTAACCCATTAGTGTAATTAGTATATAAGCGTGTATATAACTCGAAAGGGTAGTAAGACGCGGTGCTAAAATAAAAAAATTAAGAATCTACGAATAAACATTTTCCCCTTCGTGACGAGTTCGAATGTAATAATTGAGCTCTCTTCGAACTCAAGTAATATGGAGCAATATTTTTTCGAAAAATAATTCTAGTTAAATTTTTGTAATAGATCCATTAAGGCATTGATACATCGATATATATATTTAAGAATGTTTTTTATTTTATTTTCTGTGTGAAAAAAAGGTTATGACCACGATATTTAGGATTTTTAACTAAATTTAATAAAGTTTTACAAAATAAATTAAATCAGACTTAAGGGAATATTTAAAGACTCTGTTCGCTAAGAAATAATGTGTTAAAATTTAATCAAGTTAATTAAACAAGAAAATCTTGAGAAGAAATCCAAAATACCGGATACTCGATTTTTTTTTTGTCGAGCTATAGAAAAATAATGGTGTCGACTTCGAACAAGTGTTCAAACACGACTCGAACAAAGTACAACAAGCCCAAACATTTTAAATTGTATTTGTAAAAAAAACCTCACCAAAATATAATCTGACACAAGCGACACGATATTAATCATGGGCATGTCTGGTAGGGAAGAGAGAGGGGGTGGAGTGAACAGACCAACACCCCCTTCCCCCTTCCAATATGTGTTCTTTGAGGGAAAGCCCTTTTCAATACATAATTTAATTGACTGATTTATTTAAATAGTTTATATACTTCCAATATTTCATTTATTCAACACACGTATTGTATGCCCTTTTCAAATAGACGAACCTTGCCTTATATATATATATATATACGAACAGTAGCGCTGCATTTGCAAGCTCATCCTTAGCTTACGCTGTCATTTTGAAACACACTTTAATATCTGTCATGAGCATAGCGGCGTTATATTAGAAACTTTTTAAATGAAGAGAAAAATATGTCATTAAATTCCAGGATATCCTTGACAGCCTTTCAACAACTGTTGATATCACTACGTGAAGAAAATTAAACACTAGGTTTCTACTGGACCAACATAATATGATTTATTTTGGCAAAAAAAAAAGTTTCTCATGTGGAAAAATCATATCTGCCCAGATCTGGGCCAGATATACCCAGATCAGGGCAAGGTATGGCCAGAACTGGGGCAGATCTGGGGCAAATTTGAGGTGAATCTGGCATTCCTAGGTCTGGCCAATTCCAGTTCTGGGCCAGATCTGGCATTTTTCCACATGGGTTTGCTATTAAAACTGCAAAAAACACTGGCCTTTTCTCGCGTTCTTTGTATTCCCACCTTAATGAGTTATATTAATTTGATACAAGTTGTGATTATAGAGGGTCATATTAATAATAACGTGTGTCATCCCCCAAAAAGTTGTAAATTCAGGTTACGTCCATGATATCATCTCGGTAATGTTGAGTACTGTATCCACCACATCTATGGCGTTGCAGTTCTTATGACGGTCGATCATTAAAAACAAAAAGAGTTTTATTACCTGTTTAATATGTTCAATTGGTTCAAGTAGGTAATTGTGTGACAGATATAGGGGGAGGGGAAGGGAAAGGATTGGATGATTGGTGTTGGTCCAGGTCTCCCTCCGTCTCTCTCTCTCTCTCTCGTATTCATTTCTCGACTCTTCTCCCGAGGGGGGAATGTTTTGAAGGGGAGGGGAGGCTCCGTACTCAAACTAGTCTGTGTTCCTCGAAATGTTGGGGGGGTCGAGCTTGTATGACTTTCACAACAAAGTAGGGATGTTCGATAGACGGACCTTGGACCGATTCTACGGATCAATTTGGATCAAGAGGTCTTGTTGCATCGATATAGGCAAAGAAATCGAATGCATAGATTTGATATTAGGAAGATCAATTTAACAATTCGTATAAAAATAAGTTGCTTTGACAATTTTTATATAAAATATGAATGGGTATATATTTAAAATAACAACTAAGAATGATGTAAGAAAGCAACGCTATACAATTAAGTGAGTAAGTGGGTTGATTGTAACAAAAGGCGTTGGCCTAAACTTTGCATAAATAAAGACGATATTATTATTATTATTATTATTAGTCTATATATTAAAGGTGAAGTTTGGGGTATGAATGTTTATAATTACGGATATGAGCTGAATCTCGATTATAATCGAATACATTGAAAAATGACACCTGGACACGAGAATCGATTATGATCGAGATGTGGCTCATGTCCGTAATTATAATCATTTATCCCCCAAGAATAACCTTTCATATAGGTACCTATAGTTAAGATTCAGCGGGAGTTGATTTCAAAACAGCATTTTAGTTATCAAGTCTGTCACAGTACTTCAGAGCGTTAGTAGTTATTTTCTACATTGGGATTTGTTCTTGTTGAAGGGGACATAAGGGGGAACTTCTTGTTCAAAGCAACCGACGAGAAATTATTATTGAAAGAAAACAGCCAACATGGCTTGCAAAGGATTATTTCGTGGAGTTACAAAACAAAACAAAACAAAACAAAGAGTAACAAAATTTAGATATATATATGTGTGTGTGTGTGTGTGTGTGTGTGTGTGGGCACAGTCCTCACGGTCTAGCGCTACTCTCGTGTTAGACTTGACTGCCAAGTACGGAGAGATCGGGGTTCAATCCCGGTCGGGCGCACTTCCTCAAATTACACCTATATCATCCCTTATCCATTAGCGTAGCAGGCGTATAACCCGAACGGGTAATAAGACGCGTTGCTTAAAATAAAACTACAGAATACGGGAGTGTTTTACGAAATGGTTGGCAACTTTGCCTTCACGCAAATGCATGTACATTTCCTCTAAATTCCTAACTTTGGGTTAGAATAATTAATATATAATATGGCAATTTGAATGGTTATCGAAACCCTGAATAAAACAGTTACAATAAAATAATAAATAATATACTTGGCCAATGCGATAGTAATAGTCATATAAAATATAATTAATATGTACTAATATTCTTGGTGTTTATTGCTTTTGAAAAAGTATATATATATCTTAATATACATAATTCTTCTGTACGTGTGTATGTCACTGAACTCCTCCTAAACGACTGGACCGATTTTGATGAAATTTTGTGTGTGTGTTTGAGTGGGTCCGTGGATGGTTTGGATTCCCAATTGGACCCTGTAGGTGGCGCTGCAATCGGGTTCTAGGAATTTTTTTGGGGGGGCGGNACTACTCTCGTGTTAGACTTGAATGCCAAGTACGAAGAGATCGGGGTTCAATCCCGGTCGGGTGCACTTCTTCAATTTACACCTATCTCATCCCTTAGCCATTAGCGTAGTAGGCGTATAACCCGAACGGATAGTAAGGCGCGTTGCTTAAAAAAACTACAGAATACAAGAGTGTTTTACAAAATTGTTTGCAACTTTGCCTTCACGCAAATGCATGTACATTTCCTCTAAATTCCTAACCTCAAGTTAGAATAATTAATATATAATATGACGATTTGAATGGTTAGTGAAACACTGAATAAAACCCTTACAATAAAATAATAAAGAATATATTTAGCCAGTGTGATAGTAATAGTCATATAAAAATATAATTAATAAGTATTAATATTCTTGGTAATTATTGGTTTTGAAAAAAAAAATTATATAAAATACACTATGCTTATTATTACCCGTCCGAACAATACGGGCTATAACCACGGTAGTAGGGTAAGGATTAAAACGATAGGATTAATAAGAACTGTACCCGCATTTATGTGAAGGGCGGGGGATAAACATTTTTAGAAATATATTCTCAGTTCCTGCTGCCAAGATTGCCTATCCCCAGAAAAACATAATTATGAACCTGACATTAAGTCCGCGTGTCCACCGATAGTATTTTATTTATATAATAATAATATAGATCTATATGTATATTTATTTAACTATATCTTAGAATACTTTTTAATGATGTGTGTAGTTTATACCACGCTACCCACACAGGTGAGTACGTGGGAAAAGGTGTTAGTTTCGTCTATCCTAGTTTTATGGTGACTAAGAGGTCGGGGCTTGAGTTCCTGTTGGGTGTGCATACGGTTCTCTTACTTTAGTTCAAATTATTTCCCAAGTTTTCTCCATACAAATGCGAGTACACGTCCTCAAGAATCCTACCTTTTATATATCCACCCCAAATATAAATTTTTTGATAGCCCCGTCGAGTAGTTAGACGTAGTGAAAAAAAACCCAATGTTCTAAGATTGGCACGATATGAAGCAGCTAAGTGTATAGTCACAACCCCAATATCGTAAAATAACCATTCCAACTTTAAATAATCCACATACCAGCCTCGGTGGCCGCACGGTCTAACGCGCTGTCTTGTGTTAGACTATAATGCCGAGGATTAAAGATCGAGGTTCAATCTCGCTCGGGTGCACTGAGGGTGGTTTCCCCATGCTCTTGCTACGTAAATGCTGGTGCATTTCCTATAAATTACACCTACCTCATCCCTAACCCATTAGCGTAATTAGTACATAGGCGTATAACCGAACAGGTAGAAGGACGCGGTGCTAAAAAAACCCACATAATCGGTAGTCGAATGCTCTAAAGTCTTTGGCGTCCCTTTCTCAATAAATTGGCCTGCCGATGATGGGAAGATTGGGGTTTGAATACCGGTTGAGTGTACTGATGATGGTTTATCCTAAATTATTTTCCACTCAACTTCCATACACAGGTGGGTACACGTTCTCTAAATTACAACCTACCTCATCCTTAGTACATCAGCGTAATTATGACATTATGAGTAAAACCCGAACAGGTGGATCAAGGTGACAAAGAAATAATATTAATAAAATAATTAGGAAGTCACAAACAATGATCTAGTATGACAATAATAAACTTAATTATAATCTTAACCTTTTTACATTCAGAGGTACAACAAAAATAAAAAATAACTAAAACAAATCAAATAAATATAGCATAGATTAAAAAAATAAACATTAATTAAATAAACCTTATTCATGGTATCCATCCATAGCTGTCTTAATTTTTTTTTAATCTTTCATTACAATTTATTCTTATAAACAACAACCAGAAAGTAATCGTTATTTCTTTAAAAGTATTCTCTAATATGTTGTTTAATTTCTTTAACAAAAGTCAAATATAATCATGAGTGAAAGTCCAGTTCCCTTTTGAGTTCAAAAAGAGAGAAGGCTTAACATGATTGTGTGTCGTAAAATCCAAGTACTGTCACATAATACATTATATTATAAAACTGATATAAATATCCAAACGCGCTTCGGTAATTTGCTGAAAAAATCATACTTGTATTAATATACATCGCAAGTCCATTACTTCGCATGACCTTTACATCGCGTTTTGGGAACAAATACATTGCAGGTCCATCACATCGCATTTCCCCCACCTCTCTACACACAGCTAACCCTACTCTGATGTACAACTAGAGATAACTTGTTGCAAGGATAGTGTGTCTGACTCTCAACTCTAACTCCCACTTTGTAGATAAGGCTAGTTACAAAGATAGTGTGCCTGACTCTCCCCTCTAAAGCCTAGATTATATTGTAACACAACATGTTGGCCAACACGATCCCAACAAGTTGTGTTACAATATAAACAGTACTCCCAACTTGTTGGTGTTGGGCGAGCCGGTCAGAGAAAAAAAGTTGTTTTGGATCATTTGTTGGAGATAATAAACGACCAACCCAACATGCAGGGAACCGCAGGGAACAAAACACAGTTCCAATCTAATATTCGACGACCGACGTCTCTCCTATCTACAGTACAACAAGACATTGTGGGCACGATGATGGTGCCGTCAGATTCGCCGGACAGACGGAAATAACTCGCCGTAAACTATAAACCTTTAACTAGAGGGTATTAGGAGGCTTAAGTGCTAACATGTAAAGTTAAGGAGTCTTTCTTACAAGTTGAGAGTGTCTGTCACTCTTGAAGTAATTATCTGATTAAATGTATAATTAGGTTAGGGTTTCATTGACAATGTCATGTTGAGCATGGCATGAGAGATCTCACGCATTTCTTAACCAATGGTTTCTTTGGAGTGTGTCTCACTCCTTGGCCTGCATGACCGTGTTGTGGTCAGCAGGGCCATCAGGCGGGAAAGGGGGAATTCAGGTTGTTCCAGGCCCGATGTCCATACCTAGTTGGGTAAAGGTTTGCTGTTCTTGTGGAACCTTGGCGCCTCACGCCTTGTTGTTCGCCTGATTGTAGAGCGCAACTTGTGGGTTTGTTCCTGCCCTTCTGGCATGGCCCGCTTTCTATTTGATGTTCATGTCTGACTCCCTTCAGGGGCGACATGATTCCTTGTTGATGGATTATAACCAAAGTATGGTTAGTGGCTGGCATCAAGGTTGAGTGTGGTTTTACTCATGATTCCTGGTTATACTAATTGGTTACTCGCCAGCCTTTATTAAGTTGAGGCCTAGAATCCTGAATGACAACTTTCCCTAAGATGTTTTCCCGTTGTACCTATGACCGGAACAAATAGTAAATTCTCTGAAACTTGTGTAACTTATTCAATTAGGTCACTGGCATATATCGTTCTCACCTCTTAAAATAGGGTTGTTTGTATTATAATTTGAATAGGTTCAGACCCTGCCCTGCTCGTCAGTCATTATCCTTTAGAGGTCTGTTGCAACACATTTACTATAGCTACTGTATTGTGTCTGTAGTCTGTGTCTCACTTCGGGGAGTAAGTTAAAATAACTTCAGTTTTTCCTTTCTCTCTAGGAAGTATGATTGTACCTCTTCTAAGAGCGGGGCGATAGTTCACAACACTAGCGGAGTTTAATTGTAGTACTAAACCAATGGCGCTTCATGCCTAGTTCACTCTATGAGTGTGTCAATTTTTATTTTATTGATATATTGGTTATTTTGACCTACTCAATAGGTCAACATTGAAAATGATGGGCTGTGCTCTGCTATTTGCTTTGTTTGCTCTATTAAACTCTTATGTCAACATGCATTTGAATCTTATGCTATCAAGTGTTAATCTATCATGTATATTTCCCATGTTCATGTAGCCGGCCTATTTACTGTTAACTAGAGCGCCACTACAAAACTATAGTAGTTAGTAGTACATTTTAAACTTCTAATCGTCTCTTACTATGTTCTCAGACAATGTAGAAAAATTACAATTTTGTATCTTAAGATGAATTAATTTAATTTCACGAATTCAATGATTTGGTTTGTTTTCTTTCTACTTTTTCGGCTTCTTCACACAGGTGTGACAACTTTATTAAACGACCTATTATGAATTTATCTCTTATTCAAATTTAAATACACCATAATTTAAACTTTTCTCTTTGCTTAAAATGTGAGTCCATAGACTACGTTTCAATTCGCTTTGACTGAACCTTAATATAGCTTTAACCGGGCGACGCAATGTGGTGCGGTTTTCTGTAGTTTCCATTAGAAGGCAGTGAAAATAAGACCAGTGAAACTGCTATGCCATATACACAAATTACAAAAACAATATTCTGTATTTTTTTGTTTCCTCTTTTAGGAAGATGTGTTGCGCGTTTCACACTCCTCTCTGATGAGTCCCGATAGAATGAAACCTAGGTCGGGGGATTGGGCGGTAAAGCTCAATTTTCTTCAAGAGGCAGCCATTACTTCCTTGTCCAATGACAGCAATGTAAAGTGTGAACACTGTTAATATTTTAATTGTAAAAGCCATATTGTGTTCGTCCCTTTTAAGTTTGCCGCACACCTAATCTGATCGGAACGGAATGCGTCAGAAATTATTTACTACACGCATTTTATTGGAGGCCTGCACACTTGCTCGGATCAGATCGGAAACGTTACTTCCAATCGGAGCGGAACGAATCAGTTTGCCATGGAGTAGAATATTTTGACGGATTCCGAAGCTGTTCCGAAGCTATGCGCATGCGCGTCCTCCAAGTATTGCATCATTCGCTACACTCACTCATGCTCACGCTCGGCTATACATGCACCTGTTGGTTTTCGCTTCCTCTTCGCCGGCGATTATTGTTTAGTTAAACATGTATTTGGATGAAAAATTAATTAATTTGGTTAAACAATACCCTGTGATTAATGACATAGGTAACAACTATTATTGTGACAGTGTTATGAAGGAAAATGCATGGGAGGAAATCGCGGAAATTTTAAAGGAAACTCGTAACTAAAATGTCACACTTTGTAAACATTATCATGTTGTCCATCTTTTATTCATTATGAATTAATATTTTTAAGTAAATGATATTATCTAAATTTAAATTTCTCATTTATTGGAGCTAGCAAGTGTTTTAAAAATGTAGTATCGTTAATTTATTGGCGGTTTTGTTTGGGTTCCGCAGTGCGTTTGCTATTTTCCTGAAACAGGTTGATCACAACAGGACCATAAATAAGTAGAAATGATGTACATTCACTCCTCTTCACTGCTACTATAACTCATCTTCACTAATGCTATCACTCATCTTCACTGCTGCTATCACTCATCTTCACTGCTGCTATCACTCCTCTTCACTGCTACTATCACTCATCTTCGCTGCTGCTATCACTAATTTTCACTGCTGATATCACTCATCTTCGCTGCTGCTATCACTCATATTCACTGCTGCTATCACTCATCTTCACTGATACTATCACTCATCTTCCTCGCTGCTATCACTCATCTTAACTGCTACTATCACTCATCTTCACTGCTGCTATTACTCCTCTTCACTGCTACTATCACTCATCTTCCCCGCTGCTATCACTCATCTTAACTGCTACTATCACTCATCTTCACTGCTGCTATTACTCCTCTTCACTGCTGCTATCACTCCTCTTCACTGCTACTATCACTCATCTTCCCCGCTGCTATCACGCATCTTCACTGCTGCTATCACTCCTCTTAACTGCTACTATCACTCATCTTCACTGCTGCTATCACTCATCTTCACTGTTCCTATCACTCCTCTTCACTGCTACTATCACTCCTCTTCACCGCTGCTATCACTCATCTTCAATTCAAATATGTCTACCCTCTTTGGCTGCTTCCTTGCAACTGACAAAAATTCCGAACAACAAGTGTGCGGAAGAAACTCGTTTCCGTTCGTAGGGTTCCGATTTCGATCTGTTCCGATCCGATTAGGTGTGCGGCAAGCTTTATATGTTTCTAACTACCTTTCCTATACCTTCTTCCAAGTATAATACAATTACCTCATAAAGCGAAAAGAGGTTTTCCTTATAGAGATATAAAAACAATATCGAGAAACATCTATTTTAAAATGTAAAAACATATTTAACTGACCCCTAAACTCCGCAGTTGTCTAGAGAAGAATGAAGAAATAAACATTTCAATATGATTTCATGTTGTAACGTAATTCTGTATACAACATTTCATTTAATCGTACATCGAGTATCCCAGTTCATCGTCTCTTAATACCTTTGTTAGTTAATTTGTGAAATAAAACTTTTTTTTATGTATCACATAAACGTATATTGTACTTAGTTTTTAAAAGTAACACAACTTAAATCAAGACGATTCTCGTAGTACTTGATAAATACAACAATTTATATCAGAATTTTTTTTATAATTACAGCCCCCATATCCTTTACCACACATTCTCGTACATCTTAGCTAAATTAAAGTTTAAATATTAATATAGTAAACAATACTAATGTTTGGTTATTATAAATCATATATTGCATATTTTGGATTTGTGTTTATTGTAAATAATATATTGAATATTTCTTATATGCAGTTATTGTAAATCATATATTGCATATTTTTGATTGATGGTTATTGGATATAATATATTGAATATTTCTTATATGTGGTTATTGTATATCATATATTGAATATTTTTGATCGGTGGTTATTGTAAATACTATAATGTATATTTTTGATCTTTGGTTATTGTAAATGATATATTCATTACTTGTACAGATAAACTGGTCACTGTTCTTTAGAAACGCTATCATTAGTAAATACATACGTAAAGTTTTTCATCCAAGATAATGAATTAATTTCCATTAATCTAATTAGTATAATTTAGCAACTTATTATATAAAATAAGACCAGCAACACTTGGACAGACACAAAACTGGGGCCGACACGATATTCTAATCAGCCTCTACATTACATAAGTAGTCTATTCAAGTAGCCACGAGACCAGTTAGTATGAGGGAATAAAGATTAGGTGGTAATTAAGTGAGATAAGCAGTCTATTTTGGGATTGTAACTTTTAATAATATAATAATAATAATAATAATAATATAAAATGAAAATAGAGATTAAAAAGGGAGTATACAATACTTACATTCATGTTATATTTTAAAATAAGGATAAATTCTTTAAATATTTCAAATCCTAAAGGACTTTCAAGATTTGAGGACTAGATTTATTTTTGGTTGCTATTTTGTAAATAAAAAATATGCAGATTTTCAAAATTTGAATTTGAATTTATATAATGTTATGGTTTGCAGACTTTAGTAATCAAAAGAAATGCAAGTGTGACGTAAGCCTAAGAAATCATTACTGTCAATTATTGTTTCACTTCAGCAGTTGTGCAAGTGCATCAAGTCATGTATTTAAAACAGAGATTGTTTTGCCAACTAGCACAATATACAGTGTATTGACATAAACATTAAATCAGGGGAAAACACTCATCTTTTGGTGGTATATAACAGTGGGTCTTAGACCTTTGCTAGAGGGGAGGCCGGGGAGGGGGACGCCAGTTGTTAAGTGGCTTACTTCAAAGTGCTCTACATACTCAGTTACCGAGTTTAACCAACTTTTGAGGAGAATATCCTACATCATGCATCCCTTTTCAGCATGGAGGAGTGAGCCTCCCAAACCAGCTTGAAAGTCTGAGTTATATAACAACCACGCATAGTCGAGCAGCCGTGTGTTCTACACCAGTCAACTCTATAACGACGGAGAACTGCTGAGTAGAGATATTGATCGAACGATAACTTTTTTTCCGAACTCTTTCAACCTGTTCTAAAAACTCACATCACATTCATACACTCGTAGAGTAACTAATCTATTTCAATAAACAAGATCAAAACGAACCCCACAGTTATTTGTTGCTGTCCAACCAATCCCACTAAGCTATCCTGACAAGTAGACCCACTGGTTGGGGAGTAGCGATAGTAATATATTATGGAACCAAGGTATACTAGACCTGTAGTCAGTCTCCCTGACCACTCGGCCACGAGGACATACAAGATGTAACCAGAGTATATTAGACCTTAAACCACTTGTCTATGATGAATAGTTCAGATATAAATTGTTTGACATATTATGCAATAGTGTTTTCCTTCCAGTAATACTTTTTTAGTGTTCTTAAATTTTATTAGTCTAGAATTGTTATCACTAATAAATATTTCCAATGACACGTTCGTCTTAGTTTTGTCAGTTTTTTTTATATGTTATTTATTTTATACTAACGACATTAACTTCTTGGAAGATTGCAAACAAACCGAGCGACCTTTGACCTAACCTACCATTATGTAAGGTTCAATAGATCCATTTTAATCAGTCATTGCTCGAGTTCAGTTGTAAAAACCACATTGAAAACGAAAGTCCACCGTCATTACTTATAATTTGGCAACCGATTAATACGATCATTCAAAAGGAAAATGTTCAGTTACGTTATTTTTTCACCAACAAGTTGTTTTAACTTGAAAAGAAAGGACCAAGAATGTAGAGTAATATTTTAGTGGTAGCCCTTGACGCTAAGTTTTGTGTGGTAAGGTTGCCTACATTGTTTGTCACATGAATAACTAACACGGCAACCCACTTCAGTGGCCGCATGGTCTAAGGCAGTAGTTCCCGGACCTTGGCCACTCCCCTATGTGCTAAAACTCACCCCACTTCCTAACACCATAATCAATAAGAAGTAGAAATGGGACGGATGAATCCCTCAAATACTATGGTATTCCAGAGATTTGAAATTCGTAAAAATCTTAAAAAGTATCTTGAATACAACTAAGGAGGACCTTGATTGGATCTAGCAATTTCAAGCAATTGGTAAAACTAAATAAATGGTACGGTACACCGCACATACTTTCTACAGTTTTTATCTTAAAATAGACCTTTAATAAAGACTCGTACATCATGTACTCCAACATCCTCGTTACAGGATCATACCATCTCACCCTTGCTTCCTCTACTATATAATGTACTCCAACATCTTCATTACAGGATCATACCATATCACCCTTGCTTCCTCTACTATCTCATATACTCCAACATCCTCATTACATGTCTATAACATCTCACCCTTGCTTCCTCTACTATCTCATGTACTCCAACATCTTAATTACATGCCCAAACCATCTCAGTCTTGCTTCCTCTACTATCTCATGTACTCCAACATCCTCATTACATGACCATATCATCTCAGTCTTGTTTCCTCTACTATCTCATGTACTCCAACATCCTAATTACATGCCCAAACCATCTCAGTCTTGCTTCCTCTACTATCTCATGTACTCCAACATCTTCATTACAGGATCATACCATATTACCCTTGCTTCCTCTACTATCTCATGTACTCCAACATCCTCGTTACATGTCTATAACATCTCACCCTTGCTTCCTCTACT
>CABFWB010001253.1:0-24181 GCA_902151455.1 Timema bartmani
TATTTATTTAATTTAACCACTCGCACATTGATGTATCTCATATATTCAATCAAATTAATGAACTATGTCAAAATGCCACACTACCTTGTATGGGTGAAAGAGAGAAAGAGATACCCGAAAGTTTCTTTCTCACTTACACAATGGTTTGTAGACGACAGCTCGAAAATTTCAGCCACATATGTCTATCCAGTTATATTATAGATATCAATGCTTACTGCACATGTTCCTAGTGCAAAATGCAACCACAGATAGTGAATATACACATCAGTTTCGATCACTACCCACGCAAATTTAGTCAGCGTTTTCAGCGGCGGCTGCACTACTAATACAGATTAGAACTCTTTTCGTTACATTTTAACAAATTTTCATTGCCCATAGAAATACTTATAGAATTTTTTTTATTGTAGCGTGACTGCCGAGTGTCTGTTACAAAAAAAGTTTTCTCGTTGTTGTTTTACAAAAGTGTCCTCACAAAAATCGCAATACTATATATTTTAAAATTAATAATAAGGCAATAATATACTATAATATTTTGATTGATTCCTTGTTTGGTCTATAAAAAAAATCCAAGTGGCTCGTACATATGTAAACAATTTAAAATGTATGAATGGGCTCGGGCCCACCCACTAAAACCAAGCCTGGGCCTAATCTAGTAGTGTAAAGAAGCTAGGTCATTTTCTATTAATTAAAGACAATCAATTTGAATAAAATTGCATGCCATTATAAGCTGTTGTATTCTTGGTTTTATTTGCTCACTGTGAGTTACACAATATCTACTATTACTTATGATTTATGCATGAAGATAAACAAGCGTAGTACGTCCAAGGGTTGTATATGTTCAAGTATATGCATAACGCTTTCAAACTATCTATTACTAAAATCTTAGTAAAGCTGAATTCACACGCACGCTGAAATTGGAAAGCAGTACAGTGAATCCACACCTCTTTGTGGTGCAGCTATTCACACACTCGCAGAAAGTTGGGAATCTCTGTTTACCCATGATGCATTGAAACGTCAAACATAAAAACGTTAATATTACAATCAGTGCAAGTTACTGTATTTAAAATAAAATGAGATGTTTTACTTAGGTACTGCCTGGGTTTGATTTTGTCATCGGTAAACCTCACGGCTTCAAATAAACTGTCGTTTTTAAATCTTCACTTTTGAGTTACGCTAGGTTTGAAAGTTTACGCATGCGCTGATTGGGTCTTCTTGGCGAGTTATCTGTAGAAGCGCTAGAAAAGTTGAAATTATCTCTACCCGAGCAGTGCAGGCTACACTGGCCACGCAGACTTCTTGTGATTGGATTAGATCTGTCACGTGACCAAATATCAGCACTGCTCTTGTTTTACAGCGAACGTGTGAATCCACAGTAAGATCCCTCCTTAGAGCTTTGCTCAGGAAGCTAAGATATTTTGTTTGTTATATTTATAAATTACATTATAACATTAACAGGTATTAAGATTGCAAATTGTTAAAAAATTGTAAACTTAAATTCTAATAAAATTCTAATTATAATAATACTTTAACTATCCGTAAAAAATAAATTGTACACTACTCACTATGTTTTGATTATGAATGCTATAATAATTATTAAAAATAATGGGTTTCAAAATATTTGGTAATGCATAAATATAACCTAGTCCCCCCGACCTCCCTCCCAGCGTCATACACGACATTGCTCGCTATTTCATATTAGCCTTAATCTCTCTTAAAAAGACGTTTCAATTCTTATTCCTTCTAACTTTGCTTAATCACAATAATATGAATGCAATATCTACTACATAGAGCGCATTAGGAATGGAATGTTCCAACCTATGAAACGAGATTATACTCTAATTTTATTTTAAATTTTCTTAACCATTACATATATTTTATTTTGATAGATCATAGTAAATGTCTATATGAGTTTAAAATCACCCTTTCTAACAATCAAGTTACGTGTATGCATATTAAATATACTATATATATATTTACATATTCATATAAAATAAAAATTATTTAAAAATAAATAAGAACGTCGTTTTGCTCTTTGACTATGGTACTCTTGTCATCTTGTTATTTCAGAATGTGGCACTTCAAGATGGCGGCTAAGAGCTTACAAGATTTAGAATATAATTTGCTTTGTATTATTAGTACAGTTTTGTCACTATAGGAATTGTTAAGTGGGCTAATTTTATGTTTCAACCAAAGTGAATATTATTCAAAAATACCTTTAAATCGATTATATATTGAATGTGGTGAAATTGATTTGTTAAAATATACGATTAAATCATCCATGTAGGCCTTATAGTCAGAATGAAATAAGTAGAATTTAAAAAAAAAACTTATGTTTATTCTGTTTTTGTAGGGGTTTACTATTTGTATTAAGTCTCGGATTTTAATTAAGAGTATTTCAATGTTTGGAAGTGTTCACAACTTTCAAGTGATATTTTATCATTGGAAGAATCAAAAGAGATCACAATGTATTACAAGTCATTTCAGAAGGTAATAGAACATCTCCCTTATTGTTGACATATATTGTTAAGGTCTGTAAGTTTGTGGAGGATTGTGTGCTATATTTGTCGTAATAATGACAGTACTGGAAATAGTAATTACTAGTGAGAAACAATTCCCCATCACTTAAGTTTCAGTATAGGCCTACCACAACAGATGCAGGGTGTTTGTTTAGTAAAACAAATATAGAATTTACAAGATAATTCACGTGTAACTTGTAAGAAATCATAAAATTATGTTTATTAAAGCTAAAAGCTAACTCTAACCAGCCCTATCTACAGAATTTTTACAAGCACTGTACGTTTCGAGTTTAAAATCAAAGACTATATTCTTCAAATAATCTAAAGGTGGAGTTTCAGTGGGTGATTCGTCCAGTAGGACTTACATACATACTACTTTTAATTGATAAATTCCCTTTAAAAATGGTTTAGTTAGGTAACATTTATATTATGGCTGTGTCTGAATCTAGGCTGTTCAAGTGAAATATTTAGAATGGCTTTAAACAAGAGCTCTCCATGCAAGTAAATTAATTTTTAAGGCCTGTGTATTTATGATTTAAAACAAAACTAACAATAGGCACAATAGTTTGAAAACTTCACAATTAGGCCTAGGCCCTATACATGCCACTATTTATAATAATTATTATCTTGTGTTATTTTATCTACAAATATTCAATCTCGTCATGGAAACTCTTGTTTCAGCCTGTACTGTGCTGTCTGATAAGTATTTTGCACCCTATCCACTTTAGGGAACCACGGATATGTTCGGATAAAGTGCGCAGTAAAGTGTACAAGTGTGTACTACACAGACTTCAGCCCCGACCAATATTTACAGACTTTGATTATTGAGGCTAAAAAACGACCACACACGAATGGTTTTGGATATAGTTGGCCAACAACTTTTTTTAATGTTCTCATGGAAATAACACTAACAAACGCTATTTACTTCAATTGACACATAAAAGGGAAAGCCATTAAAATACATTAACACCACTTGGCTCCAAATTTCGTGAATAGTATTTTGACTCTGCTATTTTACAGTGAATCGTTTGGCCACATTCCTAGGTACATCTAGAAACACTTCAACCTGTAAACCAGTATAAATGTTCACCTAAAATTAAAATGGACAGAAGAACTCCACATCCACAATGAAATAACCGTTTTAAGGCAAAGTTTGTACCCATAACAACTTTTAGTAACATTAAACATTAACAGGAGTGTTACGGAAAAACACTTATTAGCTGTTTCTTTGATTATCAAAGCAAAACTATCCAACTTAAAAAGTAAGAAACAGGCTCAGCATGAAGCAGATAAGTGACACTTTTTCTCAGCTTAGTGGCAAAAATTTCGCATTGTATTAAAAACAACTAAAAAAAACCCAATCTTGTGCTACGGAAGGACAAAATATAGACAAGATACAATCTTGTGAAAACTTAATATGATAATTCTCCTCCACTTTACATTGCAGAAGGCTGGTATTTATTGTGGAGAGTTGTTGATGTAATGTAGTTTGTAACAAATGTAAAAAAACATTATTTTAACTGTTCACTGTTAAAATAAATTATAAATAGGCCTACACATTTTTATGGAAGGGCGATTTTGTTGTAAATGTGTTAAATAAGTTTAAGAGCAATATTTGCAAATATTTTTAAGTTAATTATTTTATCATCATATGAGTTTGTCATAATGTAAATCTTGTTAATAAATATTCATAAAAAGTATAGTAGCACAAGTTATAGCAAGAAAGATTGGTCTAACATTCATTGTAAAGTTTTATCTACAGGATAACTTAGTTTAGTTACAAAAAATACCAAATTATCTCAATATACATTAGGTTTTATTATATGTTAAACAAATAAATTATTAATAAGGCCTAGATTATTTTTAAATACACAGTTCAATAATATTCAAAGTTTATTTTTCCAAAATGTTAATGTCCCTGAGACATGATATTGTGGGTACTAGAAGAACTTGAATCTATATTTTGACTCTGCTATTTTACAGTGAATCGTTTGGCCACATTCCTAGGTACATCTAGAAACACTTCAACCTGTAAACCAGTATAAATGTTCACCTAAAATTAAAATGGACAGAAGAACTCCACATCCACAATGAAATAACCGTTTTAAGGCAAAGTTTGTACCCATAACAACTTTTAGTAACATTAAACATTAACAGGAGTGTTACGGAAAAACACTTATTAGCTGTTTCTTTGATTATCAAAGCAAAACTATCCAACTTAAAAAGTAAGAAACAGGCTCAGCATGAAGCAGATAAGTGACACTTTTTCTCAGCTTAGTGGCAAAAATTTCGCATTGTATTAAAAACAACTAAAAAAAACCCAATCTTGTGCTACGGAAGGACAAAATATAGACAAGATACAATCTTGTGAAAACTTAATATGATAATTCTCCTCCACTTTACATTGCAGAAGGCTGGTATTTATTGTGGAGAGTTGTTGATGTAATGTAGTTTGTAACAAATGTAAAAAAACATTATTTTAACTGTTCACTGTTAAAATAAATTATAAATAGGCCTACACATTTTTATGGAAGGGCGATTTTGTTGTAAATGTGTTAAATAAGTTTAAGAGCAATATTTGCAAATATTTTTAAGTTAATTATTTTATCATCATATGAGTTTGTCATAATGTAAATCTTGTTAATAAATATTCATAAAAAGTATAGTAGCACAAGTTATAGCAAGAAAGATTGGTCTAACATTCATTGTAAAGTTTTATCTACAGGATAACTTAGTTTAGTTACAAAAAATACCAAATTATCTCAATATACATTAGGTTTTATTATATGTTAAACAAATAAATTATTAATAAGGCCTAGATTATTTTTAAATACACAGTTCAATAATATTCAAAGTTTATTTTTCCAAAATGTTAATGTCCCTGAGACATGATATTGTGGGTACTAGAAGAACTTGAATCTATCTACGACTGATATGTCTCTCCCATATTGCCGAAACACTGTCTTACTTGTATCAAGACGCTCCATCCCCATTACTTGGAACTCGTTGTTTGCTAGATAAAAACTTTACAAGGATTGACTTGATACATCAGTGTTGCCAATGTGTTAATATGTAGTTTATACTAGAGTGTCCTTATAAGCTGTTTTTATTTGTTAGCTCTATAACTTTTTAATAGATTAAGAAAATAATAATACAGGGATATGGAATTATTTATAGAAATACAAAGAAAGAAAGTGCCAAAACAAAATATTTAAATTTGTACTATTTTAGAGATACTTGATGTAAATGTTATGTAAACATCAATTAACAGTTTTAAAACACTGTACATATTTTAAACACACAGCAAAATTGTTCATGATTGTTTTTACATTCTTGATAATTAATAACACAGATCATCTATACTTCAAGTGTTATGTAGGACTCAGCAAAATAAAACAAAACACAGTGGAACATTTCTTCTTGTTTGTCAAGGTTCACCTACAAAGTGCTCTATTGAGTGGATGAAATTACTCAAGTCCCAACAACAAAGCTAACTAAATTATTAAAAAATGTTATGGAAGGACATTTTAATTTTTGGAAGACTCTTAGCATATAATGTAAAGGAAATATTTTTCATTATTTTTTTTATAAGGACAAACTATAGTAAGTGGAAAAACACAATTTTTGATCTAACAAAAATAATATTTAGTAGCCAGCTTATAAACTGCTGTCCTTTCGTAACACAATTTTCTATCTTTTTTCAACTTTTATCACACATAAAATGAAAATAAGCTTGGTAAAATCAATTGATATTTATATTTTGAAAGAGCAATTAATTAGCTACAATTTGATGTCTAACATTTCACACTTGAATAACATTTAAAACTTTAATCTTTGTCCCTGATTATCATGGCTTCACCCGAATCTGATTTAGGAAAGTATAAACTAGTTTCTTACTGACATAATTTCAGATGTTCCGAGATTGAATGTTGACGGTCCTTAGCTGTGTCCTTATTTTGTATAAATCATATGTTTTAAAAAATATTAGTAAGTACAAAATATGAACAACACAGATCTGCCGCTAGTATGTGTTCTGATTGAACAAGGACTGGGCTGTGGAACACGGCAGTGCCAGTAGGTACACTGTTTCTAGTATGTGTTCTGATTGAACAAGGACTGGGCTGTGGAACACGGCAGTGCCAGTAGGTACATTGTTTCTAGTATGTGTTCTGATTGAACAAGGACTGGGCTGTGGAACACGGCAGTGCCAGTAGGTACATTGTTTCTAGTATGTGTTCTGATTGAACAAGGACTGGGCTGTGGAACACGGCAGTGCCAGTAGGTACATTGTTTCTAGTATGTGTTCTGATTGAACAAGGACTGGGCTGTGGAACACGGCAGTGCCAGTAGGTACATTGTTTCTAGTATGTGTTCTGATTGAACAAGGACTGGGCTGTGGAACACGGCAGTGCCAGTAGGTACATTGTTTCTAGTATGTGTTCTGATTGAACAAGGACTGGGCTGTGGAACACGGCAGTGCCAGTAGGTACATTGTTTCTAGTATGTGTTCTGATTGAACAAGGACTGGGCTGTGGAACACGGCAGTGCCAGTAGGTACATTGTTTCTAGTATGTGTTCTGATTGAACAAGGACTGGGCTGTGGAACACGGCAGTGCCAGTAGGTACATTGTTTCTAGTATGTGTTCTGATTGAACAAGGACTGGGCTGTGGAACACGGCAGTGCCAGTAGGTACATTGTTTCTAGTATGTGTTCTGATTGAACAAGGACTGGGCTGTGGAACACGGCAGTGCCAGTAGGTACATTGTTTCTAGTATGTGTTCTGATTGAACAAGGACTGGGCTGTGGAACACGGCAGTGCCAGTAGGTACATTGTTTCTAGTATGTGTTCTGATTGTACAAGGACTGGGCTGTGGAACACGGCAGGGCCACTAGGTACACTCTTTGCTCAACACTACACTATAGTAATTAGGAGTTTCACAAATTCTCCATCATGCCATAGTTTTATTTCATTTTTTAATTTGAAAGCTCCAAACCAAATGTAGATGTTCCTTTTGTTTTAATAACAAAAATGTTATTTAATTAATTGTGTATGTATATCTAGTCCTAGTATAATATTTTCAGGGACAACACCTCAGAACCGTTATTTTCAGATGACTTTTTGTTTCTCTAAAATCCTAAAACTCTCAAAATGTATGCAAACACTACACTAATAAAACTGTAGGGTATCCAATGATACAAAATTCACGATACTTTGTTGAAGTGAACAATACAAAACCAAACTCACCTAAATTACTCGGGAACAAATATTGAAAAATCAGTAAAATTGCACGAGCGAAGCCTTACATATATTATAGAGCTGATTAATGCCAATAATCTTCTACACAAACAACACTTGCTCTCTTCCATGACAAATGAATGTCTTGAAAATGGTTAGCTAATCAAAAACACTCTTGCACATCAACTCACAACTTAACATCCAACAAACTCACATAAGACTCAATTAGAACTGAACTGAAGACATAACTTAGATCTGAGTACACACACCCACTGGAAATCAAATATTAAAATAAAGTAATAATATATTATATTTTAAGACTAAATTATACACACAAATAAATTACTGAGTTTTCTTTCCAAACTAGAATCTCAATTAGGCCATTATTCACAACACATCATAAACAGTTTGACTTTCATAGTATGAGATGACATCTCATAAGGAATCATGGTCAAACCATGTGTTGGTCTAGTTTGTCTACATTTAGACTTTTATCGAGGTTTCTGAATGTTGTAAATAAAATTATTTCAAATAGGGTCTAAATACAATTATATTATCATTTTGATCTGACGTTTCCTTGTGAGTAGTTTACATTATAGTGATACAGGTAGTAATACTAAAGTTTTAATAATTTGTTATCAGAAGTGAAACACAATGTATTTATTACACGATGAGGTGCTTATACATCATTCATATGTAACACAGTGTATTATATGATGAGGTGCTTAAACATCATTCATATGTAACACAGTGTATTATATGATGAGGTGCTTAAATATCATTCATATGTAACACAGTGTATTATATGATGAGGTGCTTAAACATCATTCATATGTAACACTGTGTATAATATGATGAGGTGCTTAAACATCATTCATATGTAACACGGTGTATAATATGATGAGGTGCTTAAATAGCATTCATATGTAACACGGTCTATAATATGATGAGGTGCTTAAATATCATTCATATGTAACACGGTGTATAATACGATGAGGTGCTTAAACATCATTCATATGTAACACAGTGTATAATATGATGAGGTGCTTAAATAGCATTCATATGTAACACGGTGTATAATATGATGAGGTGCTTAAACATCATTCATATGTAACACAGTGTATTACTTGTTAAGAGCACACAGCACATTAAGAAAACACAGCACATATAAAACTATATCCCAATATAAATTTATTTTTATAATAAGGCCTCAAAAATGGCCTATAACATCCATAAAAAAATTTACTCCTCTTTTTGTAACAAAAACAACTCTTGCAAATGAATTACTATTTTTTCTTTAACTGTGTTGAACATATTTCTGAATATCCTTTAATGATATGACATGACATAAACTTAGATTTCCATTCATTACAACTTATATTTGGATGGTGTCACTTGAACAGTTTTTAACTGGATAACCTAACCAAACATTTCATGCACAAATAAATTAAAATGTTGACTGTTTATTATCTAAGAGGATATTATTTTGGTGATGTAACAAATATTGATGCACACCATCACGGGTAACCTATGAGCCACTGGTCAAAATAGAGTTATGAAATATTACATTCACTTGTAGCCGGTAGATTATAAACTTGTTCCCTGCAGGGGAGTGAAGTGACCCAGTCACAATGGCGGTAGTAGTAATAATATGCTTTGTTTGATATGTTAATGTTGTAGAGTAGTGATGAGTGAATCATGAGGAACCACGACCACATATCTCCAGTGATATACATTCACCAGTGTGTATGTGGCCCGAGGCCTGGGCTCTCCTGGGACTAGTATGGGCCAGCAGTCACGGCTCGGCACCATGAACCCGGCCACAAAGGCTCGTTCCTCGGGCTACCACCAGAAGGCGCTGGAGGAGATTCGTAACTCCCTTCTGCCATTTGCCCACGCCGGGGGTGGAGGGGAATCGAGTGGGGCCAGTACTGTCTCTAGCGCTTCCTCCAATGGTTTTGATAAGGAGCTGACAGCGCTTAGACAGGCGCTCTCACACCTTGTCTCCATGGGGTACACTGAGGTAAGTAATAGACCACTCTCACACCTTGGGTCCATGGGGTACACTGAGGTGAATTATTCCATGGTAAATCATCCAATAAAAATTTAAATATCATTCACTAAATAAAAATGTTCCCATTTTTGACACGTTTTGATTGTATTATTCTGGCACAAGTCTCTTTACCGCTGCCGTCGATTTGTTTAACTGAAAATCTGCCAGAAACTCTCGTCAAGACACATCAAGAAAATAACAGGAATATCAGATAGAAGTTTTAGAAGAATGTTAAAAAGTTTGAGAGTGAAACCCATACAGAGCTATGCTACTAAAAGCCCCGAATGAAAACGATCCCGACAGGCGCCTTCAATTCTGGGAGGTATACACAATTATATAAACATATCTTGTGAACCGATGAAGCAACTTTTAAATTGAATAAACGTGTTAATAGGCACAGTTGTGTTTATTGGGCAACTGAAAATCCACATGCCGTCATCACTGAAGAATTAAATGTACCAGGCAGGTGTCACAGTTAGGGCAGGGACATGCAGTGCAAGTATAATTGGACCTTATTTTTTCGATGGAACAATGACCGCGGTTAACTACCTGGAAATGCTTCATGAAGTTATCATCTAATTGATGAATAGCCCTATTTTTGAAAACATGAGTGACATGATTATCTGGCAACAAGATGGAGCTCCCTCGCACTTTGCACTTATTGTCCGTAACTTTTTAAATGGTCACTTCGGCAAGTAGATAAGAAGGAAAGGAACCATTGAGTGGCCTGAAAGATCTCTGGATTTAACCCCCTGTGACTTCTCCATGGGGGAATAATAAAACTTTGTTTTTTCTATGAAACAGCATGATTTGGGCTATTTGAAAGAAGCTATAAAACTTAAATTTCAAGAAATATTTGAGCCAGAATTATGTGATAGAATCTGTAAATCTGTATCAGATCTAAGTGTTTAAGTGCATCAAAAATAATGAGTCACTTTGTAATGATATGGAATTATACATCTCAATAATTTATTATTCACATTTGTATTCAAAATTACGATATTATAAATGAGAGCGGGTAGTAAGATTTATTTGTGTTAAGTTGCTAAGTTGCAAAGTATGGCAACATTTTTCTATGTCTGTTTGAAAAGATAACGCAGTTTTGTAAACAGAAACGCACCTGGATGACAGCACCTTTTTTTTCTAAGAAGCTTCGAGAAGGAAATGTCGCTAGATATACCCCTTCAGAGTACACATCTTCTTCACTTTCCTTCCCGACGAGGACCCGTGTAGGTAGAGTCGATGAAATCTTAATCCGTGTTCTAAATTTCATATGTCGGGAATTATCGTATATATGACGTGATAGTCAGGCTTTTAAAATTAAAATCTACAATGTGTGAAATATCTAGCAAAAAATTGTTTATTTACTTAAAATAAAAAACTATAAAAGACCAGAACTTATAATTTATAAAATAAGACATCATCCCTTTTTAATTACTATAAAACAGGATAGCAAACTTGGACCCAATTCAATCATTATATCAAATATCACACTAATGGTGGCGAACAAACATTAATATATCAGGCTAGCTCTTTTAAACGTTACAACTTCAAGCCATTATTATAACAAGTAGAATAAATTAAAACACTGTGGGTATTCTCACCATTATTCCAGACACTGTGGGTATTCTCACTGTTATTCCAAACACTGTGGGTATTCTCACTGTTATTCCAGACACTGTGGGTATTCTCACTGTTATTCCAGACACTGTGGGTATTCTCACTGTTATTTCAGACACTGTGGGTATTCTCACCGTTATTCCAGACACTGGGTATTCTCACCGTTATTCCAGACACTGTGGGTATTCTCACCGTTATTCCAGACACTGTGGGTATTCTCACGGTTATTTCAGACACTGTGGGTATTCTCACGGTTATTTCAGACACTGTGGGTATTCTCACGGTTATTTCAGACACTGTGGGTATTCTCACGGTTATTCCAGACACTGTGGGTATTCTCACGGTTATTTCAGACACTGTGGGTATTCTCACCACTATTCCAGACACACTAACACCCCTTTGTTTGTTCAGGATGCCTCTTTGAAGGCCCTCAAGTTTGCTGGAGGGAGACTAGAGGCTGCGCTAGACTACCTGTCCAAGCAACAGATGGAGCCAGCCAACGGGATAACCAAGGGTTCCAGTGCAGGTGAGTTTAGTACACAAATATGAGTGTGTGTATAGTGTCCTGCTGACCGAAATACACAACTGTATATTGTTTCAGGGTTGGCGACCATGGGTTCCAAGTTGATACGCAAGCCCAGTTTAGAACGTGGCAGTCCTGCACTTGACTCTGGGGCGGGCAGCTCTCGGTCTGATAGTCCCAGACTAGCCCCCGACCACCCTCAACTGTCCCGCCAATACTCCCCCAGCAGCTTCACTGAGCCTCCCCCACCACCTCCACCCCGCTGTTCCTCTACACCACCTCCACCACCTCCTCCACACCCAGCCTCTGTGCAGCACCTTCTCAAGCGCATGTCCCCTGCGCCCAGCCGGCCGGCCCCCACCACGCAGTCCTCCCAGACACCCTCCACTCAGCGAGGTAACAGTCCTGTGGGCTCCAGGCAACAGCCGATGGTCGTCCAGAACGGTCCTCAAGCTCAACAGCAACTCACTCAGCAAATGCAGGCTCTAAACCTGTACCCCAGTGGTGGATCCACTGAGCCGCCGCCTCCTTACCCCTCTTATACTGCCTCCATCCAGTCCCGACAATCTCCCACCCAGGACTACCGCAAGAGTCCATCCTCAGGAATTTATTCAGGGTCCCCTAGTCCTGTGTCCAGTCCCGCTCCCCCCTCGGTGGCTCGGCCAACACCTCTGCAAGCGTGGGGGGCTCGACAAGCTAAGACACAGCCTCCCATTATCATGCAATCCGTCAAGAGCACCCAGGTACAGAAGCCGGTGCTTCAAACTGCCATAGCGCCAACAGCTCCGCCTGTACCTGGATCTGCAGGGGCTAACAGCTCTCCTCCTCCACCCTCCTATGCCACCTCCATCCAACAGAAACAACAGCAGCATCACAAAGGTGGAGGGACAGTACCCACCCCAGCCAGTAGTCCTGTTACTGTCCCCACCACAGACCCACCTAGCTACGCTAGCACCATGCAGGCCTTGGCAGCCCAACGGGGTCAGGTGCTTCCACCTCCTCCTTATGGTCCTGAACCTGGAGCCCAAGTTGCCACAGTGGAGAGCTCGGTGTCCCCGCGACCCTCGGCCTCGGTGCAAAGGAAGTTCTCCCCTGCAACCTCTCGGTCCGAGAGCCCTGAGACTCCTCCACTTCCTCCCACCACATCGTCTTCTGTAGCGGTCCAGAATGGTGCGAGTGAGAGACGAACTAGTGCTTACAAGGTGAACCATCAGTCCCCCATCCCTGAGAGGAAACGCATGAGTAAGGAAAAGGAAGAGGAACGCAGAGATTGCAAGGTTAGTACACTGCACTGAAGTGCTCTTAACAAGGCAGTGACATACACTCTGCGTTAACATGCTCCTAACAAGACATTACTACGAGGTAGTGACAGTATTTCACATCTTGTTTACCAGGTCCGCAACTATTCTCCACAAGCATTCAAGTTCTTCATGGAGCAGCATATAGAGAATGTGATCAAGTCTTACAAGCAGCGAGTCTTCCGACGGATCCAACTTGAAACAGAGATGGAAAAGATTGGTCTCAGCTCCGATGCACAGACCCAGATGCGCAAGATGCTCTCTCAAAAGGAGTCCAACTATATCCGACTAAAGCGTGCCAAAATGGATAAATCCATGTTCACTAAAATAAAACCTATTGGAGTTGGTGCATTTGGAGAGGTAGCGCTAGTGCGCAAGATTGACACAAACCACCTGTATGCCATGAAAACACTGCGCAAGGCAGACGTGCTGAAAAGGAACCAAGTGGCACATGTAAAGGCAGAGAGGGACATTTTGGCTGAGGCAGACAATGAGTGGGTGGTGAAGTTATACTACTCGTTCCAGGACAAGGACAATCTGTACTTTGTGATGGATTATATTCCAGGAGGCGATCTCATGTCTCTTCTTATAAAGATGGGAATCTTCCAGGAGCCATTAGCCAGGTACATTCATTTTTACCAATAGTTTAAAATTATAACTACCACCTTTCACAATACTATTTTTAAACTATACTTTTTTACTCATTAGATTGTACAAATTAAACCAACAAAGTTTCTCTGTCTGAAAACACACCACAGCTCCATATTGTTGTGTTGTGTTGAAGGTTCTACATCGCAGAGCTGGTTTGTGCTGTCGAGTCTGTCCACAAGATGGGTTTCATTCATCGGGACATAAAACCTGACAACATTCTCATAGACAGAGATGGTCACATTAAACTGACCGACTTTGGTCTCTGCACGGGCTTCCGATGGACTCACAACTCCAAGTACTACCAGAACAATGGTACCATCAACTCTACCATCTACTCTTAGTTGTTATTTACTGCACACAACCCACCTCGGTGGCATAGTTGGCTAACGCGCTAGTCGTGTTGAGCTCGACCGCCAAGGACGGGGAGATTGAGGTTCGAATCTCGGTCGGGTGAACTGGGGGTGGTTGTCCACTCTCCCTCCACGCAAATGCGGGTTCACTTCCTCTATATTCAACCCTCCCAATTTCTAATCCATTAGCGTAATTAGTACTTAAGCGTATAACCCGAACGGGTAGTAAGACGCGGTGCTAAATAAAATAAATAAAAATACTGCACACATTTTGGATAAATTCTCGTGAAAGATATTCTCACACAAATTAAAAACTTTCCATGTAAAAAAGACGTCATGCTAGACGGTTATTAATAAAAAGATCACTTCTATGCTATTATGAACTATAATAATCGATATTAACTAAGGCTAGCAAATTTCAAGCTTAGCTTTGTAAACTTTTTTAAATACATACAAATAAAAAATGAATCCATTGCAATTAGTTCAAAGAGAACATACAAATAAAATAGAGTAGGACTCAAATCACAATATAAATAATTAAATTCCTTCAATAAATAGGCATAGTAGTTTTTATTTAATTTTAAATTTCTGTCTGCTATTTTATTAAATTCCTTCTTGTGAATAATAATACTTTGAATCAAATTGAAAATAATAATTCAACATATTTTTAACGTTTAAACTTATATTTGAACTGTATACCAACATACAAAACACTAATAGCACCAAAAGGTTGATATTATTATTATTATTATTATTAGTGTTAAAGCGAATAACCCGAACGGGTAGTAAGACGCAGTGCTAAATATACTGCACAAGCCTGGATATTGTAATTAGTTAACACAGCCAGAAATAATTCATACTAAACTTGTTGAAGTATAGGTAAATTTATATTACAGCGAATATAAATGTAGCAACATCTGTGGTGCGCAGGTGTGTGCATGGGACTGAGGAGAGGTAGTAGTTATACGATTGTTGCCGCGCACGTACGCTCTCATACGGGTATAGTTTGTTTGTTCGTAATCTGTGTTAATGTTTATTTCTGATTGTTAATAAACATATCAAACTGCTAATTAGTTATTCTCAATTGGTCTACAACCTTTGAACATAAACCTTTTATCGGTATAATTCAACACATATATATATATATTTGATGCATAGTCTAAGAGTACTAAGTCTATAGAACTGACACAAAATAAACAATCAAAATGGCGGCTAGCTAAAAGATAATTTCTTGACTAAGGATATTTCTATTTGGTTTTAGTGAACAAATAAATAAAGTGTGAATTTTAAAAATAACTGAAACAAATATCCATCACTTTAAATAATAACTGTTTAAAATATAAATATGTGTTGTGAAATCAACCAATATCTATTTTTAGGTATTCAGAAATGTGTGAATAATTTAAAATTTCATAACTTAACATCCAAGGTTCGAATATGAATGATTCATAAATTGATATTAGAAAATATTTGAATCTTGTCAATTTCAAACAACTCATTGCCACCAACATGAAAACATTGATGTTTGGTTGTAGTGGTATCAATGTTTTCAACATCGAGAGCAGTCTTAGGGTTAATTTCACATTGTATCATCATGTCCTCTTTTGTCTCAGTTATATTTCAACTAAAAGTTTTTATACATCCAACTACTGTTGCACTCAAAGAAAGCACAAACTGACACCCTTAAGATTCTCATTCATATTGCTCAGAAAATATCCCATTAAATAGAAAATAATCTGCACCACTGGTTACATGGTCAAAATGTTGAGATACTTAGTTTGTTGGACCACTGGTTACATGGTCAAAATGTCGAGATACTTAGTTTGAGTGGTTACATAGTCAAAATGTCAAGATACTTAGTTTGTTGGGCCAGTGGTTACATGGTCAAAATGTCGAGATACTTAGTTTGTTGGGCCAGTGGTTACATGGTCAAAATGTCGAGATACTTAGTTTGTTGGGCCAGTGGTTACATGGTCAAAATGTCGAGATACTTAGTTTGTTGGGCCAGTGGTTACATGGTCAAAATGTCGAGATACTTAGTTTGTTGGGCCAGTGGTTACATGGTCAAAATGTCGAGATACTTAGTTTGTTGGGCCAGTGGTTACATGGTCAAAATGTCGAGATACTTAGTTTGTTGGGCCAGTGGTTACATGGTCAAAATGTCGAGATACTTAGTTTGTTGGGCCAGTGGTTACATGGTCAAAATGTCGAGATACTTAGTTTGTTGGGCCAGTGGTTACATGGTCAAAATGTCGAGATACTTAGTTTGTTGGGCCAGTGGTTACATGGTCAAAATGTCGAGATACTTAGTTTGTTGGGCCAGTGGTTACATGGTCAAAATGTCGAGATACTTAGTTTGTTGGGCCAGTGGTTACATGGTCAAAATGTCGAGATACTTAGTTTGTTGGGCCAGTGGTTACATGGTCAAAATGTCGAGATACTTAGTTTGTTGGGCCAGTGGTTACATGGTCAAAATGTCGAGATACTTAGTTTGTTGGGCCAGTGGTTACATGGTCAAAATGTCGAGATACTTAGTTTGTTGGGCCAGTGGTTACATGATCAAAATGTCGAGATACTTAGTTTGATGGGCCAGTGGCGGTAGGATTAAGTGGCAGCAGTTTTTATTGAATGTATCCATGACCAACGATATTTTTATGAATAGAAGAATTAGTCTAGTGATCAATATAAAGGAGACTGCCGATGACAGGGAAATCGAGGTTCAAATCTTGGTCAGGAGTATTGACGGTTTTTACAAAATCGTTTTCCACTCTTCCTTCATGCAAATGCGAGTACACTTCCTCTAAATATAACCTTCCTAATTCCTAATCCATTAGCGTTAGTACATAAGCGTATAACCCGAATGGTTAGTAAGACGTGGTGCTAGAAAAAAGTGAGATAAGACTAGGGCATTTTAAAAATGAATTGGAATGATGTTCAAAATATGGAGTAAAAGATCATGAACAAAATGTTAAATTATTAATCTTATTGACAATTTTATGATTTTATGAAAATAACTTAATATTTTATCTTAAATAATTACTATTCTGTCAAGAATTAATTTAAAATACAGTATTGGGAAAATGCACAATTTTTTGTCTGGAGAAACCAAAGAATTTCATATTGTAAAAGTGCATCAACCCTAGAAAGTGTTGTCACTCGGTGAGTACCATGCTGACAATCGGCGAGTACCACACTCACACATTCCTGTCTCTGTCTCAAGGGGATCACGGTAAGCAGGACTCCATGGACCCGACTGAGGACTGGAATTCTAACAGCAGCGAGTGCAACTGCCACAAGTTGAAGCCCTTGGAGAGGCGACGGCGACGTGAACATCAGCGCTGTCTTGCCCACTCCTTGGTGGGAACCCCAAACTACATCGCTCCAGAGGTTCTACTTCGTACCGGCTACACCCAACTGTGTGATTGGTGGAGCGTGGGGGTGATACTGTATGAGATGCTCGTTGGCTCTCCGCCCTTCCTTGCTAATACACCAGCAGAAACTCAGTATAAGGTACATAGAGGGTACACCAGCAGAGAGTCAGTATAAGGTACATTGTGGCAGTGGCAGTCAATTGTGACCTCTTGTTTAACATGTTGCAGGTCATCAACTGGGAGACAACACTGCACATACCTAAATCAGCCAACATGTCTGCGGAGGGTATGGATCTCATCTTAAAGCTTTGTATTGGTGCAGACCGGCGCTTAGGGAAGAATGCGGGAGAGATCAAGACGCACCAGTTCTTCTCAAGAGTAGACTTTGACCTAGGACTCCGGCGACAAGTGGCGCCCCACATCCCTCGAATACAGTTCTCCACAGATACCTCCAACTTTGACCCAGTTGACCCTGAGCGCCTGCGAGACTCAGGGGGTTCTTCGGGCTCTGATGAACCAACCGACGGTGGAAAGCTCTTTCACGGCTTCTTTGAGTTTACTTTTCGGCGGTTCTTTGATGATGGAGGAGGTGGTCCAGCATACCCAGGCAAGATCAGCTTAGACGACACAGACAACCAAGGAGGGCCTGTTTATGTATGACAGGAACTGGCCGGGCTGGGCCCGTGATTGGTAGATTGTAGGACATGATTGGTCCTCTATGGTCTCTTGTCGAGGAATCTAACCAGACTATGATTGGTTCAATCCAAGGATTTGTTCGACAATCAGAAGGTCCCAGGTAAAGATCATGTGAAAAGAAGTTGTGGGTACAGTCTGTCACAGAACATTGTTTCATACGAACAAAGAGACATATTTTTGAAATGTTTGTTTTGGATTCTCGTATAAATAAATATTGCCAAGGTCTTAGAGACCATATGTGGAGTGCAATAATTAGCTACATGGAAGTGATTCTACTGCCATTTTATTTGTTGTTTGGATAATGTTTAAGTAAAGATCTAAATCTTTGTTTTTTTATGTAAATATATATAAATTTTAGTTCAGCTGTGTATGTGAATTTTAAAGAAACACAAGTTTTGATATATTTTTAACTGTAAGGAAATATGTTAATTTATTTTGAAGTTGTACTAAGTTATTGTTCTGCTGGTCTGTTTGGGCCATCCTCATTGGTCGGTCTGAATATCACATCGTAGATATTTAGCGTTAAAGGAGGTTGTCACAACAATTCTGTGTATTTACCAGGAAACTACATCAGAAACAACAAACATTATTTAAGCAACAAAATGTAGGTAGCCAAAACTTTTAACAAGATTTATAAAAATTTGTTTTTTTACTACCAAAAATTCTTGCCCAAGCTAAGAATGAACATATTTGATGCTATTGAAACCTTTCCTTAAAGAAAATAAACATTTTGAAGCGTTGCCAAATAATGAGGTAAATGAGGCATTCACATTATTTTAATGGTTGCACCAAAATTTATTTAAACTTGTTAGCTTTTAGTAATGCACTAGTTTCAGGTCACAGATCCAAATTTATAATGAAAAGGGATATTTGTATAATTGATGCTTTAGGATTTTCATGGGGACTCAAATTATATTTATTAATGGCAAATTGTGTTCTGCTGTATACTAATACTTTCTCTATCTACATTTAACTTTTGTTTGATTCAAAATTGTCAGTTTTTCACTCTTCTTATTATTTTCTTTAGCCTAAACAACGTTTATGTTGAGTGTGTCAGACAACAGTACCACTAGTTGCAATGACATCGGCCAATCAAAATACTCTCTTTTAGTCAATAGTATCACAGCTAGCTTACTACTTGTCGTTGAATGCCACCATTACTCTTAGTCGGATGGAAAGCTTGGAAACAAAGTCACATCACTTAAAACACTTGCCTTAAATTTCCTGAGGTGCTTTTAACTAGCTTGCGATTCCCTGAGACTTCCATCGAATGATTTTGCCGCTGACCATAAATCCTCTTTTCCTCCACAAATAAAGAACACGATTATCAACTTAGGATATCTTTGATGCTTAGGTCCAAGTAAGGCTCTGTATGTTTGATTGGCATCTTCAAGTGTAAACTCTTATTTCCTCCAAGTTGATGAATATTCTACTCCTAGGTTGGTTGCGGCTTCAGGGTGTTATTCTCACAAGCTCTTTGTAATGTAAACAACAAAGTGTATTTATAATGTAAACAAATACCAGACCGGTAACCACAGTGTAATTTAAACCAGAGATGGTTGGGAATGTTGTTTTTACTGTGAAAAGGAACAATAAATGGTTCAAAATATCACGACGGGAATGGGAAATTATATTGAGGAAGCTTTAAAATAATTTTAGATTAAAAATATATATTTATTTTTAAACTAATTTGGCAAGACCTGTTAAAGCTAAAACGTTACTAGATGTAATATAAATAATAAAATACTATAACATTATGAAAACATAATATAGGTAGGGAGGTGTGAATAGCTTTTTTTTTAATCAAATAACATTTTGAACAAATATCAAATAATACAAATCAAATGGTTAATTTTAATACATTTTTGATAGAAATTATTTTTATTTATTAATATTTCTTTTGAAAATTGTCTTATATTTAACTATTGGAAAAGAACAAAAAATAAAATTTACCCAGCTTAAATGTCCTCTACGCTTGAAACACCTTAAATTTTGTTTAGGTCTAAAACCCCTTAAAACTATTATGTTTGTAAATATTTTGTATAATTGACACCCCTTCTAGGGTTTTTTTTGGTTTAACACCCCTCACGGTTTGATTTGCTAAAAGATAGGCTTATCACTTATAAAGTGTTTATCTTAGCAAATTACCCCTCCCCACCCCCCACCCACCCCAAAAAAAAAGGTTCAAGCTCTCTCGCTTGCTCAACCTAACAATTAAAACTTGCAGAGTACTATGGGTGACGCTTCCCAACTTGTTTCTTTCTACAACCATTATTATACCCCCAAGACAGATCTAACAAGACGGTCTACAAAGGATATCAACAGTGATGAACCAGCAGAACCTCTTGGAACATTAACCCATTCCCTGGCGCATGCGTTGAATAACATATTTGTCTGTCCAATCATTTCATTGCATTAAGTTGGTTTAATGACATCTATCATTGAACCACTGTACTTTTAGTCAGTCTGAATACTTCATATTGAAGCTAATAGATGTAGCTATAAGTTCAATGCTACACTATGGTCATAAATAAAGCAATAAATTAGAAAATAAGTGAATAGCAACAATATGTTGTCGTATCTGAGTAGAAAAGTGGTTGCCAAGCCTGTATAGACCGCCTAAACACGCGCCAGAGAATGGGCCAAGTGCATTATTTCCCGCCCGAAACTGGTTGGATATGGGTGAATCCCGCCCGACTTTCGAAAATAGACAAATTCCCAAGGATCCCGTCCACCCCTAAATTAATACAGTTCCTGTTGCTGATCTAATATGTTGGATAAACTTATTTTAGCAGCCATATTAACTCCATGTTTTAGAGGAGTTACAAGGCTAAGCAGTAAAAGCACTGTCTGTTGCGGTGATTGTTAACTATTGCATTGTATTATCTAGAAATGAGGTAATTTTTGAGCTTGTTTCTGTGTCATTCAGGTGATTTCTTTGATTGATACACCAACTAATATGTTTTCACTGTGTTACCTTTAGTCATTGTTGGCAAAAACTATTTAATTGTATATGTAATTAAGTTAGTATATTAAGATCTTTCAAACTGACACAAACAAACACAAGATTAGCCAATCAGGTATGTACATCTATTGTGGGATAGTTAGCTACTCATGTATATACATAGTGTTGGAATAGTTAACTATTCAAGTATAAACATCCAGTGTGGAATAGTTGGCTACTTGGGTATGTACACTGTGAGATAGTTAACTATTCAGGTAAAATACATATAGTATGAGATAATTAACTATTCAGGTGTATACATCCAGTGTGAGATAGTTAGCTACTCAGGGATAACACAGTAGCTCCACGACTTCTTTGGTGCCGACTGACAGTTCACAGCTGACTTCAGACACTAAACATTTAGGTATATACCTAAATTTTGACTGTCAGAAGTTACAGATGTTAAACACATATTTTTTTGTAGATCATATGGTTCAACGTAGGGATTAATAATTTGGTCTGGTAACGTTTCAAAGCCGTCAGTCAGCACCAAAAAAAGTCATGCATAGGGTTTACATAGTGTGGGATAGTTAACTTTTCAGCTATATACATTGAGTGTGAACTAGTTGACTATTTTGGTATGTAAATACAGTGTAACTATTCAGGTAAGTTTTCCATCCAACAAGTTAATCTTGGTTAACATACATGCCTATTGTTTGTTGTGGGACCTAGTAAAAATTAGCTTCACTAACTGATAAATCTTATGTAAATGGTATGTTCATTTCCGTGTCCACAAAACATTCAAATATCAATCATAGAACTTGGGGGCAATTGAATAACTGGTAGTTCACAAAACCGACATCTTGAATATTCTTAGCATATATTGTGATTGTGTTTGTAAATATGAACTGGCCGTTAATGTTGTAAATAGCAATATTTCTACCCGACTGACTTGTGTAACTAAATCATGGGAAGAAAAGTTATTTTTCTAGAGAAACTGATGTATAGAAATGTTAAACCAAATACCCCATTTAAGAAATGTAATCAGGACATGACACATCTGTTAACATAGTAAATAAAAAGTATTTTCAAATAGAACTTTTCATTATTATTTTGATAATCTTGGATTCATACCTAAAAGGCATAGACACCTTTTTTTTAATACAATATTAACTAAGATACAGGTCTAACAATAATAACGCAGGTTTATCATACAATCATGTTCTCCCTTAGGGGTGAGCAAACAGTACGGCCACACAGGGCCCCTCTTGTTGAGGTGACAGCAGGTAGAAACAAGTTGGAGTGGAAAACCTTGGTTTTAGTTCTCTCGGCAATTTTTTTTAGAATAAATTACTTGATTTGGTCACTTAACTTTACTTTTCATCCATTACTGTTTCCAGCCTATGGGCCTGGGCCAGCTTTTTATTCAAGCCATATATTTTCCACTACCGGCTTGCTAGGCTTGTCGTGCTTTATAATCTAACTTAAGACTATTGCAAGCCCAAGATCCAGTATCTGGCTGTCAATTTATCAATTTGAAAGGGTAAACCCACATTTCACCAATGATAAATGTTTTGGTCATGCCGGGAATCGAACCCGGGACCCTTAGCTCACTAGACAGACAGGTTAACGACTGAGCTAAGGTGATGGATTGACTTGTTCACTGTTGTCCCCTTTAGCTATTCATATGTAGGTAAATAAACTTAGGGGATCTATTTTAAATTAAATTAATATTACTACTTCGTTTTGATAATAAAAGTTGAGAATCAAATTATGTTTTTTAAACTGAAACCAGAAAAAATACAATTTTAACATTATTTTTTACCGTGGGAGTCTTATAAAAACAAGCATTAAATTATTTTTGTTTGTTATTTGTATGTGTAGACTAGGTATTGGTATATTTTTCACAACAATGGCAATACTAAATTTTATATAATTCAAGAAAACATTTTTTGGGGACAACAGTGACACAAATTGCACACAGGATAAGTAAGACTCATTAAATTCTGTGACACCTGTTGGGTGGAACGTCCGGATGCTATTGCGCTATTCGTGGACTAGTTTCCTCTTATTGTAGACTCACTAATTGGAATTCAATGATTCTGACGTATCGAGCAAAGAATTTTCTTTCTCAACAGCTATACACAAGTCTTATCTTTATTGTATCCATATTATAGTCAGTAATGTCTCCAGCCTTTCAAATGGATTAGCCCAGCTTTTACAATCAAAACGGAGATCTAAAGAAATGTATTGACTTGTGTGAGGGTCTGCAAATAAAATTAAGACACACTGATTTTTCAACTGATGAGATGCTGAAAAGATCACCCTAATTATCCATCAATAGAGATACTTTTTTTAAATGTTCGTGTTTCATACAGTTTTGTTGAGTTTTCAAGTAGTTTTATATTCGGTATATAAAGCGATAAACGACTGTTTGCCATAAATGCCTTTATGAGCAAAAAAACAGCTATTTCTAATTTAATATATATAGATACAGTAGAGCGTCGGAAATCCGGACGTCAAAAATCTGGAGCGTCGCAAATCCGGATCGGCGGTGAGAGCAGGTCAAGTCTTGTACAAAAAACAATTAAGGACATTTTTACCCAGTAAGTTTCCATTAATTACTGTAGATTCTTGTGTGTTATTTTTTCTAAAAAGTATTGTAGAGTTAGAGTCAGAGTAAATTACATAATGTACATGTTCTTATTCAATATACTTTATTAAAATATTTTGTGTACTGTATTTTTTGAACCTTTCAGCCTCTATTTTGCAATACAGTAGACTCCCGAGCGTCATGTATCCTCTAGTCAATACATTACGTATGTATACAGTTATTGAAAGCACATTTGAAAATCCGGACAATTCAGTAATCCGGATGGGTCCCGGTCCCGATCGATCCGGATTAACGACGCTCCACTGTAT
>CABFWB010001253.1:34791-48839 GCA_902151455.1 Timema bartmani
ATCCCAGGAGTCTGGGCCCTGACGATGCTCTCCAAGTACCAGTACTATGGATGACCCAAAGATGTTTGTATCGATAAGGCGTCGAACAGAGTGACCGCCCGCAAAATAGATAGCGTTGTGACGGCCTGTTGCCAAAAAGTCAAGGTCTTTTACACCACAATATGGCCCCCTTTCGGCCTCACTAATTTACACATTGTTATGATTTGTCAGCACTCTACTGTAACCTCCACTTCAAATATGCTAAGCCAGCAATTATAGCACGTGTGTCCAATCAAGTTATGTAAGTCGAAACAAACATTTAAATATTGCTTGGTGGTGTAACATTACATTATATTTAACATTTGATCTAAAGAATTAGCTCCTCCTTGAATGAAATCTCCGCCAAGTGTGGTTTTACATTGTCACTCTAGGGCTGTTAAATACAATAGTTGGCCCAGAGAAGGCCTTAGATAAGGGGAGGAAACACATGTCTTCTGTCAGGTGGCGATTCTATACAACAGGCTTACATGTAATCCAAATCAAACATCTGAAACTTTCTGGGTCAGGATGTGACTTCATCCCATCCTTCTCGAACATTAGGGAACTGCTATGTAGTGACTCCTCTTTAGCTCTTGTCGCGGGCAGGTGTGCTTGAAATCGTCTTTATATTCCATTCACGGTAGGAATTACTCTGTGAAAGGTCTTTTTTCCTACCAATATCCTACTATATAATACATTTCTGGTAGGAAAAAAGGCCTTTCAGAAAACAATTCCTACGCTGAACAGACTTTAGGTTGAGTAGTCGTAGAGAGAGGGATTGAATGGAGTACATGTTGAGTGACAACCTAAGTTGATGTTTCCTGTTTGGTCATATTTTTATATTTGTTGTTCATTATAGCATTAATCAATGCTACAGAAGGTACATTAAAAAAATATTGCAATTGCTATAATATTCTTTTAAACAACTTACAAACATCAGGATTACAGCTGACATTGGAAATGAACCAACCCTAATAGCTTTCCTTCCCTAAGCAATTATTCTCTTTTTTATTAGAGGTATTTGATGTGCACATTCTGAACTGATTGATTATATCAGCACACAAATTATAAACACACATTTCCCAAATGACATTTTTTTCGACTATGCTGTGAACCATTAACTTAGTAAGCAAACACACTAGTGATTGAGCCGAGTTGTCCGACACTTGGCTTAGTAAGCAGTCTTAGGTTGAACATGGAGAGGCAAATGTATGTGAGAGTTGAATGTCCAGATATTTCTGGTTTTATTTCTTTGGTTTGTGTGGCGGAATGTAATAATCTATTATTCTCCTGTACCTAACTATAAAATAACAAAAAAAAAAAATTAAGAATTTTATAGATTTGATAAATATAAGAAAATATGAATATAATATTTTTATTAAGGTACTTATGATATTTTCAAACACAATTAAACAATTTTTATGGTTCATTTAGCACAATGCTGCTCTTTAGTCAATCATCAACCTATATTTTTAGTTCAGCACTAATAAACAACCGGTACACTATCTAGGTCAAGATGTGGTTCAAACAGTGTCGATCATTCAATAAATTTAGTTTACAATGTTTATTGTCTTTATTATCTTTTGTCACAGTAGAATTATTTATAATGGTAATTTATAATCAGAGGGACAAGAATTATGTATCAACATTTGCCTGGTCTTTTAGTTGGTTGTTAACTCTTATCTAAAAGTGAAGTGAAAACATTTTTGTAAAACAAAGTAGGCTTAGTTACGGTTCATCACAACTCTTATAATAATTGCTGGGGCACTTTACTTATACACACCTAAGGTTGATGATATTAAACTAGCTAAAAAAACTTAACAGACTGCACAATTGTTTGTAATATTCCGTGTTAATCTGACAAATCAAGCTATTATCACAACATGCATTTCAATTTCTTCAGATTTTTTCCATATAAATATTAATTTGTAATGTACAAAACAGCTCAGAATGGTTATAATTGAACATAAATGGAGTATTTGAGCTACCAATATTTTTATTGGTGAAGCTTCGAAGCTGATGTTTGTTTCGAAGCTTCACACACCCCTAGTAATTTTTGGGGCACATTAGTCCCCTTCTTCAGCAGAAGAGAGTAAAACACAAACTTGGCTTTGGCAGCACAGCTAGAGGTTGATCAAGGTCACTAGATTCTGCTCAAACTTGTTTCTTTATTATTGGTAGATGGATAAAATATTGTATCTATATTATATTTAATTATATAATCATGAAATTAAATTATCTATCATAATTGTTTATATAGAAATTACTGACTGGTGTGAATAGGCCTGCTTAGAGGAAAGGAGAGAAGGTTATCTAAGGTTGAGACCAGGAGGGGTGCCTGGATTTAGTAATATATTGTAAGAATTTTAATTCTATCAAGGCATACTTTTATTTATCTTTAATTATCCTTAAGTGGTTATTTATTTTAAATTTACTATTTCCAACGGTTATTGCATTGCGTCGAAGGAAACCAAGAATAATAATGCCTGTACAGTTATTTTATAAAGAAATTATTATTAGTAAACTGGAGTTTTATCCGTCTTATCATCCTCTATGAGATTTGAAATGGCCGCCCTATACAAGGAGTAATGAAAATGACTCCAACAGTGGGGAAGGGGGAGAGCAAAGAGGAAGCGTGGCTTGGCGAGAAGAATCAAAAAGGACGCTGACTTGTAAAGAATTCAATAGAATAAAGCAGTGTGTTAGTTACGAGTTTTATTTGTGTCAATTACACAAAAAGTGTTCCAAACAACAGGAAAAGATGGTACAACTACTTGGGACAGCTTTAATTACCTCCAGACCACGGCTATGACTTACAAGTGAGTTGGTATGATCCACTAACATTTTTCAACGCAGAAGACTCTACAAGACTCCATCAACATGAGGTGATATCAACCTGAATTTTATTCGTTAATCATCCTTCGTTTTTCTTTTTTTGCTACAATTTCGACTGGTCTTCATCAAATTTTTTCATTTTAAACTTTATTACTCCAAAATCAAAGAATAATATTAATTTCAACTCAACACACTAACAGTAGAATTTTCCCCTAAACGTAATATTCTGTTTCCACAATTGACTCTATAAATGAAACCTTTTATTATCGACTTCGACAAAATGCAATAACCTTATTTAGTATTCATTGTTTTGTTTTTTTGTATCCACCGAACAACCTCATTGAGGAAATTGATCATAATGAATGTGTATAGTATTCATATATTTAAAGAGTTCAAATTGTTTTTTTTATTAAATATCTGATTGTTTAGTAAGTCTGCTTGGACAGTAAATGTTACATTTTTTTTTCCAACATGACCCAGAGGTCCTGAGAGAGTCCCGTGCTCAAATTTGGTCTTTTTGTAGTATTATAGTTTTTTTTTATTTCCCCCGAGTTAATTGTAGTAACAAGTAAATTATATTATTGAACCCAAATATTGTAATCACACTTTTTCAAAGATGAATGCTTGATGTAAATAAATTTATATATATTAAAATTTAATAAAAGGAAATTTAACAACAAACCAATATAACTAGAAGAGTTCACAATATTGGTTAGCAAGTTCCCACCTACGAAGCAGGGAAGTATTGCGGAGAGCGCTCATATAACTCTAGCACAGTTAAAATCTGAATTATGTGTTTGGGCATGAAGTGCTACTGGTTTTTCGGGTTGTTGTGGTTGGTATAAAAACAGTGTTCATTTATTCATTGCATGGGTATTCCTGTGGTTAGGAAGATGTATTCAGCAGTTGCATTGTTAGCTGGTATATAAGATTTTCTGTGGAGCACTGCCTTTCATGGAGTATTCCATTTGTGTGAGTCTGCTGTTGAATTGAGGTGGAAGGTTGGTGAATTCCGCAGGTACTGCATCTCGGTTTGTTACCTTTGGCCTGATGTTTGTGGCTGGGTTGGGCAATTTATGGTGAACCAGAATGTTGCGAAGTTTAGGGGGGCGTTTGAAAGTGATTCTTGAAGCACTATTGAGAAGATTTTGTGTGAGAGGTGATAAGTTTAGGATAAATCTGAGTTTGTCTAGACCTTCATAATACTGGGTGGTGAGCGGTTTGTCATTGGAAGGTTGTTTCATGATTGGATAGGGCTCTGTTTAGTTGACTGTTAACTATGTGTTTAGGGTATCCTCGGGCTGTGAAATCCTTGAACAGTTGTCGACATTGGTTTTTTTCCTCAGAATATGTGTGTTTGGCTCCGGTAGCGAGGCTATAGGGTAGAGAACGTTTTACATGAAGAGGATGGTTGCTTTGAAAATGGAGATACTGTTGACGACATACCGCTCACACCAGTCAGTAATTTCTATATAAACAATTATGAAAGATAATTCAATTGAATAGTTATATAATTAAATATAATATAGATACAATATTTTATCCATCTACCAATAATAAAGACACAAGTTTGAGCAGTATCTAGTGACCTTGATCAACCTCTAGCTGTGCTTCCAAAGCCAAGTTTGTGTTTTACTCTCTTCTGCTGAAGAAGGGGGCTAATGTGCCCCAAAAATTACATAATTATGTGTTTTATTGCGACCTTCGAGGCCCACATTTTTCCGTTAAGTTTGTAGGCCTTGCTTGCCCTTCAATCCTCCTTTCAATGTTTGATTTAATATTTACATTGTAGTATTATTAACACCTTTTCCCCCACGAATTTACTTACATCGAAACTATTTAATCACACCCAATAAATCTTGTGATAGGCTGTAGGGTGGTCACAAGATGTTGAGTTGAGATTTATTGAAAACTAAAATAAACTTTTAGGTTTAGTGAGGTTATATTGAGCCATTAAAAGGTTAAGAAGCCAAAATTGACTAAAATAATTTCTAAAACATTAATCCTCTCTATAGCTTAACCAATTCATGCGCATAGTTACAACTCAACTTTGTCTAAATAAGTATGAAAGCTTTCAGCTTAGCAGACAGACATAGTAATGTTGACTTCTGATTTGTTAAAAGATCTATAGTATGGATTTAAACTGAGAGGAAAAAAGCTATTTTACAGTTGTAAGTTAAAACCTGTAGAGGAATTTTCCTGATGTAACTAACAGCCTGATCTCCCAGATCGCTGAACGAATGTTGTAATTTCACCATTAGAAGAATCAAATATGAATGTAGATTTGAAGTGTGTAATCTAATGAATTCCTTTCCATAAACGCCAGTGTATTTGGACACATTAACTTAGCAGCTTATTAAGTTTTGTACATCAAGCTAACTACACCTTGTCCCAACGCCAGATAGTCCCATCGTCACACACACACAGCAGCACAGAACCATTGCGACTGAAACTGGTTTGCCGGATTGCGGAGGAGCAACGCGGATGTGAGAGAGTAGAACACTTGGACTGAGAGGGATCAGTTACATCCAAGTCCCATACAAAGGTTCGACCATAAGTGTTGCCTAGAGCCATCACCTGGAAAACATGTTACTATTTAATCACACATATAAACCACTGACCAAGATTCAAACCCTGATCTACCTAACATGGGCATATTACAAGAACATTTGATCACCAAAGCTGGAAAACTGTTATCATTATTACATTATTAATATATAGGATAAGGTTAGTTATTTGACTATGACCTAATTATCAGCAAGCCTGTCTATTATGAGCTTGATAAATTAGACTGCATAACAATGATAGAGATTATTGAAATTCTAATTGAGAACAACTCTAAGTTTAAAGAATTTACAAAGTATAGGTCCAACCCTCTGGTGTTGATTATTAGAAATAAGAGCAGGATAGTAGGAGGATGAAGAGGTTCTCAGTTTATTAAAAGTAGAAACAGGATATAAGGAGGATGAAGAGGTTCTCAGTTTATTAGAAGTAGGAACAGAATAGAAGGAGGATGAAGAGAGTTCTCAGTTTATTAGAAGTAGAAACAGGATATAAGGAGGATAAAGAGGTTCTCAATTTATTAGAAGTAGGAACAGAATAGGAGGATAAAGAGGTTCTAAGCTGGTGAGTATTAGAAATAAGAGCAGGATAATAGGAGGATGAAGAGGTTCTCAGTTTATTAGAAGTGGGAACAGAATAGGAGGATAAAGAGATTCTAAGCTGGTAAGTATTAGAAATAAGAGCAGGATAATAAGAGGATGAAGAGGTTCTCAGTTTATTAGAAGTAGGAGCAGAATAGAAGGATGAAGAGGTTCTAAGCTGGTGAGTATTAGAAATAAGAGCAGGATAGTAGGAGGATGAAGAGGTTCTCAGTTTATTAGAAGTAGGAGCAGAATATAAGAATGATGAAGAGGTTACCTTTTGCAAGAAATCCATGGAGAATCTAACAAACCAGATCTCGCACTGACTGTATTCAAAACGATGAATGATGGTGGAATTGGTATCACTAGAACGTAATTCTGTCTCTTCTAGCTGTCCTGGTTTCCAACACACAATCTGATTCTCACAGGACTGGAAACCAAACATTACATCACACAATATGGTTCTCACAGGACAGGAAATCAAACATTACATCAAACAGTGAGACCGTGATACTAGCCACAAGTGTGTACCTTGGAGAGAATGAAGTCTCCGAGCCACTGCACACAGTCCACATAATTGCGGTGAATATCTCGAGTTGAAAAGTCTGGAAAGTGTTCCTTGAGAGAATCAAATGGTCGCTGACTGCGTGAGGAGTTGAAGATGTATGACCTCTTGATGGAGTCCTTCATAGAGTCCTTGTCAAGCCTCCACAGCTTAAGAGAATGGTCCATCCCACAGGACATGATTCGGTTCCCACACATGTCAAAGTCCTACATCACAATCACACTTATCTTACATTTGTTGCTCAAAGAACCGGTGCCAACAATTTGTCAGTGCATGGTTAACGTTAGTTACACATGATTGGGCGCTGTACCTTTCACATGCCCTTACTTGAATTAAGGGCCTGGTTATGTTGTGATACATGCGATGCGACATGCGTGTTTTTACAAGTGAATTACTATCAATGTCTATGAACAAAGCATTTTCGCGCTTTTGGTATCGTGGCTGGTTACAATAAATGTTTGCAAATAAGACTTGGTAATGCTTTTATTGACCAAAATCAAACATTATTTATATCAAAGTTATAGAGAGTCATTATTGATTAGAATTACTCTAATGGGGTAAGTCTGTGAAAACCCCCTAGGAAAAACCACCCTCATTAAACCAGAAAGGGATTAAAACCCCTGATCTCCCCAGGCCATTCTAACACGAGAGCGACACCTTAAGATGATTTATTATTGTATTAATTAGATTGTGCTACAAAAATGTAGAATTAAAATTAAGTGTCTCATAATTTAGCGTTTAATACATCCTGTACCACTTTAGCAGTGAAAAAAAAAGTTTAAGTTTTGATGTTACAAGTTTGGATGACACCTTTGGAAACACTCTGAAAGTTGTTAAGTACACTATTCTCTTAAATAAAGTGAAAAGAATATTTAAGGAAGCAACTGTCACGGAGAAAATAAAAATATTTAGTTTAGTTCTTGAGTCATGATCTGCAGAAAAAATATGTCACGAATTTGGTTCCAGCCAGTACTTGTCGAGAAACACAAAGAAGTTAATTGAGCAGTATGGTATTCTTCGTAATGTGGTGCCGAGGAAATTCAGAACTCTCACACCAGATACACACACATTCTAGAAGGGAGTTTTAGTGGGCCATAATAGGGAATGGATACATGTGCTCAATGTTTGGGAATAATAAATATTAACTCACCGCACTGAGCACCTCATCACGATGTCCTTCCACACCACCAAATATAGCGATGCAAACATCTGTGCGAATATTCCACAGTCTCAAGGCATGGTCCTTAGATACTGAGAGAAGGAGATTGGGATCTCTCGGATGAAACTTTAACTCGTTAATGGCATGTCCATGTCCTGAATACAATACATAGAGTTAGTGACTGGGATCTGTAATCAGAGTTGTTTTTTTTAAAGATCTGAGCTTCTTAAACTGTGGGCTGTGGCACCATATGGGGTCGCAAAACTCAATACGAAAGCCGCGAAAAATTTGGCAACAGTAAAAGGTTTCTGAATGCGCAACAGCCAAAAATTAATTCAAAATCAAACACACAATGAATCCGAGGTGTTTCTGGCAGCGCTCGCCCATGTTGTGTCTCGTGACTTCGCTGCAGCCTTGGTTCTGAACACAGCCAATTGTAACATACCTATTTATGATAAAAGATAAAATTAAAAGTTTTACTAAAAAAGTTAACATATGGAAGAATAGGGAGGAAAATGGTTCTTTAGAAATATTTATAGCTATAGATGATTTTATAATTGAATATAATCTTCCCAAAGGTTTAATTGTAAAAGTTTTGATTTATCATCTCAAGTGCCTAGAGACACAGATTCAGAAATACTTCCCTTCAAATTTTGATTCTAAAAAACTAAGTTGGGTTCATAAACCATAGTCAACTGAAATCAAAACCTACAGTCATCCGCCATTAAAAGTTCAAAAAGAATTTGCCGAGTTATCAAGGGACACAGGTTTAAAACATTGAGTTTCCCAAAACATTGTTAAATGAATTTTGGTTTGGAATTAGGACAGAATTTCCAACAATTTCTGAAATGGCTCTAAACATTCTTCTGCCATTTTGTAAAACGTATCCAAGCAAAGCGACGTTCTCAGCATTGACGATTAAAAAAATCAAAATATCAATAAACTCTGGAAAAGCATTGAAGATGCTCTAAGGCCTGCAGTATCAAATATTCAGCCAAGATTTAATTAGTCATGTAAAAATAATCAAGCACATCCATCTTGTTAGTATGCAAATTTTCTTTTGTCTTTAATAAATGGTAAAATGATATTTATACAGTACCAAAGAATTGTTTTGAAATAAATTTCTTTATGATTTTTATTATGAGTAAATGTTTTATTTGTACACCTATTTTATATATCTATATACTCAGGATCACCTAAGAATTTCTCTGAGAAAAAGGGGTCGCAAGTGGAAAAAGTTTAAAAAGCCCTGCAAAAGATCAATAGCGCTTCATACACCTACCTATATAGTGCCGTATACTGGACATAGTTACAGGACTTATTATCCGGATCACTCCGCGAGCCCCGGCTATAGCAAGCAGGGGTTTACCAGTGTCTATATCATAAGACCAGGCACAAGTATAGTAGTTCTCTTCATTCTGGCATTAGGTTAAGACAATTATATCAGTAACTAACACAGGACACAGAACTTTGTCAATCCCCAACCGATGTACAGCTTGTAGTGTTATTAAGAACAAGGATACGTCTGGGTCAGCGAAGCACTGTAGAAGTCTGATGCCATTTCCTTCCGGACACTCATAGATGGTTACTCTATTACTGCCAACTGCAGCGAAGATAAGAGGCTGCCCTTCTTTAAGATGATGGTTGAACTGAGCTCCAAATAGAGGACAGCCATGATCTTCCTTAATGAATGTCCTACACATGGAACATTACAATAAATACAGTTGCAATACATTCAAAATAGGTTCAACCAACGTTTAGGAATGACATTGAAGTTCTCACATGAATTTGTACTGGAGTTTCATGGTGGCCTTGCTTTGCTTCTTGCGTTTGCGTCCCACTCGTTTGAGACTCTGATTGGGTGTTGCACTGCGAGAAGTGTTTTCAGTGGCTGACACACTACCCACACTAGAGGTTTCCTCCTGAAACCACACAATTACACTAGAGGTTTCCTCCTGAGACCACACAATTACACTAGAGGTTTCCTCCTGAAAAAACACAATTACACTAGAGGTTTCCTCCTGAAAAGACACAACTACACTAGAGGTTTCCTCCTGAGACCACACAATTACACTAGAGGTTTCCTCCTCAAGACACAATTACACTAGAGGTTTCCTCCTGAAAAGACACAACTACACTAGAGGTTTCCTCCTGAAAAGACACAACTACACTAGAGGTTTCCTCCTGAGACCACACAATTACACTAGAGGTTTCCTCCTGAAAAGACACAACTACACTAGAGGTTTCCTCCTGAAAAGACACAACTACACTAGAGGTTTCCTCCTGAGACCACACAATTACACTAGAGGTTTCCTCCTGAAAAGACACAACTACACTAGAGGTTTCCTCCTGAAAAGACACAACTACACTAGAGGTTTCCTCCTGAGACCACACAATTACACTAGAGGTTTCCTCCTGAAAAGACACAACTACACTAGAGGTTTCCTCCTGAAAAGACACAACTACACTAGAGGTTTCCTCCTGAGACCACACAATTACACTAGAGGTTTCCTCCTGAAAAGACACAACTACACTAGAGGTTTCCTCCTGAAAAGACACAACTACACTAGAGGTTTCCTCCTGAGACCACACAATTACACTAGAGGTTTCCTCCTGAAAAGACACAACTACACTAGAGGTTTCCTCCTGAAAAGACACAACTACACTAGAGGTTTCCTCCTGAGACCACACAATTACACTAGAGGTTTCCTCCTGAAAAGACACAACTACACTAGAGGTTTCCTCCTGAAAAGACACAACTACACTAGAGGTTTCCTCCTGAGACCACACAATTACACTAGAGGTTTCCTCCTGAAAAGACACAACTACACTAGAGGTTTCCTCCTGAAAAGACACAACTACACTAGAGGTTTCCTCCTGAAAAGACACAATTACACTAGAAGTTTCCTCCTAAAAAGACACAATTACACTAGAGGATTCCTCCTCAGGACACACAACTACACTAGAGGTTTCCTCAGGTTAAAATACACCAGGGCATCTACTGGACTAGTGTTATGTTTTTAGGCTCATTTTCTTCAGTTTGTTATGGGCTTTAACTTGGCACACTTTTAATAAAAACAAAAATGTTTCACTCTTTCAAAAAGTTTTTTTGACAAAATAATTGTAATATTGTTTTTGAAAATTTTGAAAAAAAAAATGTTATTTAGCTATTAACTATCTGTAAAAAGTGAAAATTTCAAAATGGAATGCCTATAGTATCATGAGTTATGATGGAAAATGTAGTGCAAGTAACATTATTTTCAGACCGGTGATCTGTGATTGTAATTGTTACTATATTAAGCTTCTGTGTATGGAAGGTGATTAATACCTAAGATCCAAATTATTGAAGCCGTTTTAATTCTTCACAACTTAGAGACTAGGCCTAGACATATTAAAACTATGTAAAAGAATGGCATGAAAACTTCTAGAGCTTACATGTAGGCCTATGTGTACACAGAAATGTTTTCATCAAATTGCATCTTGCTAATTTTGAATTAGTTCTTTGTACACCTTTGTAGTAATATATTGTTTGCTTTGTTAATTTCTTATGCTGTCGGTCTATACACTCTTCCTGTTGGTATCATTGGATCAACTTTAGTGATAATGTTAGATCTCTCAACACTCAATATGTCTGGGAATTGGGGGGGGGGTATTTAAATGATGATGTCTTCCTCATTACACCAACCACCGACAGTTTGAGTACTGGGAAGTTACAAATTCAACAATGTCACTTATCTCCAAAAGGTTGTCTTCCTCTTCAACAGATATTATTTCTTCTCTTGATTCAATTGACTGACTGTAATACTTAACTTTCAGTCTACTTAACTCTCAATTAGAATGTAGCTGTGCAACTGCTGTGTCCCTTTGATAGTTTTTGCATTCTTTAGACTTGGTTGTAGGAATGTGTTTTCTGTTTCATAATCTTCTTTGGTTGGTTTTTTACTTTTTGTGCCATAAAATTTGAAAGACCAAATTCATTTTCGATTTATTTTAATGTTCAACTTTGAGGCAGTGTTGTTAAGATTTACAGTTTCATACTTTTGTCTGCGTTGGAGTTAAATTTTTCCTTAAGCTGAGTTATCATTTCTGTATTGGTATTGCAAATTTCCACAGATGAACTGCCTGATTTATATTCAAAATTTTTGTTCTAAAAGCTTCTGTAACTTTCATTTCTTCAGGAAATTTCTTCTCTGATAAACTTGTTTTTAATGGGAGTTTCATCCAGAACAGTCCAACTCCTCTTCACTGCACCCAATGCCTCTTCTTTTTGTGGAGTTGACATTTCAATTATTTCTGTACCATTGTTGCCATCCTCATTTTCTGAGGAATGGGAGGCTACTTCCTCTTCATCAATTTTAGGTAAATTAAGAATGGCCTTCTGACAGGTTATTACAAATCTTATCTCCAGAACTTATTAATTTTGAGCGACTCACAATATTGTCACTAACAGTCCTTTAAGTTTTTTAAAAAAAATCATGGCCTGATTTACTAAATGGATTACAGCAGTAAACACTCAAGTATTTATAGAGGTGTCTGCTTCTTCCATTTTCACTCAACAAACAAAATCACACATAAAACCACACAAGTCACATAAAATGAGAAAAGAATTTGTATAAGTTAACTGAAAATTACCCGCCTCAGTGGCGTAGTTGGCTAACGCGCTAGTCGTGTTGAGTTAGACTGCCGAGGACAGGTAGATCGAGGTTCTAATCTCGGTCGGGAGAAATAGGGCGGTTTTTCCTAAATGGTTTTCCACTCTCCCTCCACGCAAATGCAGGTTTACTTCTTCTAAATTCAACCTTCCCAATTCCTAATCAATTAGCATAATTAGCACTTAAGTGTATAACCCGAACAGGTAGTAAGACGCGGTGCTAAAAAATAATAATAAACTACAAATTAAAAGTGGTTTGATTTCCAACAAATAAAAAGTTTTTAATTGGAAATACTTAATGCGCCTTAGAGTACAAGTAAATTCAAAAATTACATTTTTCATTAAATTAAAACTCATTTAAATGAACACTTCCAAAGATAGTAAGAACCATTTGTTGACACTGAGGAGATATTTGAGCATTCATGTACCAACATGAGTAGACTCTACAATCCTGTTGAGACACACAGTCAACTGCTTCCTACAGTTGACACTGGTCACTGAACTGAGGAGATAGTTGAGCATTCATCTACCGACATGAGTAGGCATCTACAATCCTGTTGAGACATGCAGTCAACTGCTTCCTACAGTTGACACTTTGATCGATTTCAATTACCTAGGTTAGTTAAAATTTTACTTTTTTTTTAACTATGATGTATTTTTTTATAGTTTTATAATAAGTTAATTTTTTTTCTCTTTATTTAAAAAATAAATTCCATATTTTGAGGAGTATGAAACACTACTCCTTTACTTTTTATTATTTTAATTAAACCTAATGATAGCAAAATTAATTTCAAATTATTAATGGAGTGATTTTAGCTAAAATTGTCCAAGCAAATTTTAGAGTATATATATTTTGAGACAACATAAAAACTAGGATAAAAATATTCATAACTTGTGTTATATCTATCATAGCTCATGATCCCATAGGCATCCCATTTTGAAAATTTCAAAAAGCACTATCACAATTATTTTTTCAAAAAAAACTTTTTGATAGAGTGAAACATTGTTGTTATTGTTAAAAGTGTACCAAGTTGAATCAGATAAAATAAATGAGCCAAAAACATAAGTCTAGCACCAATAGAACAGAAGTTAATAAGCATTAAAAATGAGGTGTGGATGTAAAAATAGATTTTTTTTTTTAATGTCAAGAATCGATTTTTCATAAACGGGGTCATTAAATTATATTTTTAAAAATGTTTGTGGTTAGATATAAGGGAAGAATAATTGGCCAAAATTTAATTTGAATATAAAATGGTCAGGTTGAGTGAGTGGTTGATTTGACATGGACTGACTGACCCATTAAATTTGTTGGAATGGCCTCAACTCAACCTCTCCGCAAGGCAGTTTTTTTAGTAATGAATTTGTTTAGTAAATACAGAGTAAGAAAGATAGAGACTCCTCAATAAAAAACAAACAAAAGTAAAATATTTGACCCGCCTCGGTGGCGTAGTTGGCTAACGCGCTAGTCGTGTTGAGCTCGGCCGCCGAGGACGGGGAGATCGAGGTTCGAATCTCGGTCGGGTGAACTGGGGGTGGTTTTTCCTAAATGGTTTTCCACTCTCCCTCCACGCAAATGCGGGTTCACTTCCTCTAAATTTAACCCTCCCAATTCCTATTCCATTAGTGTAATTAGTACTTAGGCGTATAACCCGAACGGGTAGTAAGACGCGGTGCTAA